>WXZC020000644.1:0-11302 GCA_011317855.2 Paelopatides confundens
TCGACTTGACTCGAACTGAAATATAAATGACTTGACTCGACTCGGACTCGAGTTCAAGGTGACTCGTTACAACACTGCCAATTAATATGTGTTCCTGTTCTGCAGTGGTTTAATCAATCTCCGAAATACATTTGCTTAATTTACTAAATTGATCCTCTACTAATAATAGTTACATCTTGTACAAGTATATGTCGTTGGAATAGTTATAGGATCGACAAGTAATACCAGCAATACAGGGCAGGAAGTAGTTGGGTGGCATACAACAAGGAGTGACATACTTTACGAGTTGCATATTTCTCTTACCGCGGGTCATTTGGGATGAATAACCCATGTAAACGTTACGACACATATTATATTAATGTTTCATGAAGAGGAATATACTCTAGAAGACGTGTCTTAGGTGTCATCTATCTGCACGACGAAACTCTAAAATATTTGTTCCAATTATTTCCCAATATTCCCCAATTGTTTACCGGTAGCTCCAGTCCGGTATATCACAGGCTGGTATTTCCCGTGGAACTCTGGTTTTGGTAAATAGGTCTGAGGAGTCATTGGCAATATGAGTGCTTAATCTTAATCGTAATCCTTTTTACGATTGCTAAATATACTCATCGGACGATATTTACTATATAGCATTGGCTTATCTTGTGTTACCTGTTAAAAAGAACGATTGATCAATTTTTCACTGACAAGTATGTATTTCCCTTATATATGTGAGATATTATTTGTTGTATCATGATCACGGTGGTTTTAAACCATGGATCTCAACTTAGTCGTATTACATGTAGGTGGAAATGGAGGACAGTGACAAGGATAAAATTGCATTTCCACGCGAACCAAACATACCAAACTGATCATACAGAACACGCTCATCTTCTTGTATCAGATCTTCGTAATCCAGAAGCAAAACGCCTCGACCCCTGCAGAGATACTTGGTTTTCCAAGTTAGTCGCAAGTGTATATACTTCATATATAATTCACTTTCCGAGTTCTAATTTCACTGTTTTGGGGTTTAGCGATATATGGATTAATCACATTATGTATATTATAAATTTAATACAATGTACAACGAGTTTGATATAGAAATTGCGATTAAATATTTTCGTTCAATAAAACATGCTAACACGTATTGGTCGTAACTGTTCTTGCCTGTTGGACAATGTTTCGAACTCATGGAGGTAAGAGAAGTAATTAACTAAGGTAAGCGTTTTATATAGGAAAGTTTTGTGATTTAATGTTATGCCTCTTGAATTATGCAATGACTGGGGAACTCTTCAGATGTTGATAGAGCAAACTTTACAGTGATTACACTGGAAACTTGTTTAATTTATATTGATGATGTCATTTTCTGTGTTAAGACACTAGATGAGTACAAAATCATACTACATGAGGCTATATTAATGGTACATGATATACGGAGCGCTACAATATCCCTACGCTATAGCGAAATAATGTGACTTCTGAATTAGCTGCGTTCTGACCAAGGTTGACATTTCTGAATTGTTTTGTGAGTTATGTAAATATTTAGGAATAAAACAATACCTTATCGTTCCCAGTCAGATGGATTGGTCGACATATTAAAAAAAAAACATTTGAACATATATATTATGCACATCTGTGCATGAATAACAAAGTGATTTGAGAATGAAGACCTCCTTACTTTTAATGGCATATGTTTCATGTTTCATTTTTCCTGCCGATACTAGACAGAAAAAATTATGCTATCCAAATATCATACATGGCAGTTTCATTTGAAGAAAATGACACGTTGTGGATGGTAATAAACAGTAACACTAAAGCAACATTTTCAAAATTACAACTGACATCGGACGGTCCTTACTTGTCCGTCGATAAACTATTAGACTAACCTTATCGAGTAAATAATGTAAACACACGAGGGTGGAAAGTTGCCTATTTCGATATATTGACACAATATATCGAGCCCTACCGCATGCATTATGCATGCGTTCCAAGGCCCCTAATTGTTTCGGAATGATGACTCGATCTCGTCAGCATGCATGGATGGAATTGGGAACTAACTGAGCTGCCCAATCGGGTCCACGAAGGTTTGTCCATCCAGTCCACTTGGGCCACAATTGTACTAACCATCTGAGGCCCAACAGTTACAGCATAATGCATATAGTAGAACCACCAGTCCAGTAGCGGTTTGATATTTTTCTTATCATTGTTCTAACCTTCTCAAAATAAGCTCGCGATTTCATTGAAATTCCCTTGGCAAAACTCTATGAAATGTTTAAAATAAATTGATGGTATTCCCAGATAATGTAATGTAAGTTTACAATTTACATTATATTCCATATCAAATTTCATCCAATGTTTCAGCCTTTAGTTTTCAAACTGCACGATTCCGTATACTTCTTTACATACCTGCACAACACTGTGGTATATACTGTGATATCATGCAGTTTATATTTGACAGAGGAATAGGTGTTATAATCACATACACAATGCATGTATGGCTAGGCTAGCAAAATGGATCACTATGTAATAGCATACCAACTTTATAATCACAAAAGGTTATTTCAAAATGGGAGCAGAATACTATCAATCAAGGTAATTGGTGTTGGAATGCAATATTTACTATCCCTTTCACTGATGCAATGGATACAAAGATTTAGTACTTTCAGTTTCGTGTCATACATCAAATTCTGGGAACCAAGTATTTTTTATACAAAATTAAACTTAGTGACTCCCCAATGTGCACTTTTTGTAATGCTGAAAGTGAAACATTAAAATATATGTTTTGGTCTTGCACCATCACAAATACATTTTTTGAAAGAATCATCGAATTTATATTTAAGGGAAAAGGTTGAAGTGATCCTATAATGCGTTCAATTTGGTAATACTGGTGATAAAAGACATCATATTAACTTGTTTTTACTTCATGCAAAGTATATCATTTACAAAAGCAAAATGGACAACAAGACTCCAAAACTTCAATTGTTTCAGAAGTAAATATTGATGTAAATATGTAATGTATACAAAAAGGAAAGAAAGAATTCAAATCAATAAGATGGAAAAACAAAAACAAAACAAGCTTGAAAAAAATCCAACTTCCACTGAGGTACCAATCCCTTTTGTGTCCTTTATAATAATGAAAAGTGACACGATTAGTGTGAGGTAGCCAATATGCGAATACTTTTGGTAAATTATTGTTTTCCTCTGAGGTGTTACACTTAAAATCCACCTGATATTAGACTGCAGAGAAAACGTTTTACATGAAATTGTCGGAAAATTCATTGAAATAATACCATACCATTCAGTTACAGTTTCTTTCACTTACAAAATTGCTAAATCGTTGCCCCCATTGAGTCCCATACACGCATGTAGACGGGCCTCAGCCCACATTAAACCCTACATTAGAAAACTAATATTTTAACATGTTTCCGCAATAAACAGAATCACACTGATCCAAACGTTATTACATACTCAACTTTGCTCTTTTCTTTTTTCATAGTTTGGCCCAAGTGGGTCCCATATGGAACCCAACAAATTGGCTCACCAGAGCATAAAACAAATTCAATCTGGAAAAATCACGCGGGCCCCACTTGGGTGTCCTGGCTGGCATACGATTAAAGTGGAGAATACTGGGAACGATTATAGAAATACGCACGATAATAGTTCGGGTAAACTAGATAGGTAGTTGCAATGAATATGTTGGTGTGCCTTATGCGATACGGTAGGCATACGCGGCTAATACGGCCATCTCCGATGTGGTTAAGTGACCACACGCTAAACACATTTGCACAAATACTTGTCTAGTCTAGGCTCATATGCCACCTAATTTGATGTTGGGTATATACATTACACATATTGGTAAAATATTACCTAGGTTGGGCACGAGCATACCATGATACTGGTAATATATTGCCCAACATCGGAGTAGGTGGCATATGTGTCCAGCAGTTTTCATAGTGCATGTACAATGTTAATATAACAGATCACCATACAACTTGTAAGCTAACAAGTGAGGCCCAATGATGCCTGGGTACAGTATTGTGTACTTGGTTTGAACTTCTACGGGGCTTTGAAAAACACTTTTTATGATTTAGTGCGTGCGTTCATTGGGTAACTAAGTATGATACCGTAAGAGAACTGGTTTGCTCAAAACCATTGAACCGCTAGTATAATGTATCACCCTAAACTAATTCAATTTCAGCTGTTTTGGAAAGAGCACAGTAGAGGATGAAATTTACGATACTGTAACAGGGTAAATTGGAGATCACATTACAAAGAGGATACAGTTCCACATGTTAGATGAGCGACATAAAACATATATTCGTGACCAATGAGGGAAATGACGTTACGTAATATTGAGATAGTTGATGTTGTTGCTTACTACAGTATTCCAGTGAGAAATTTTGGAGTGACATTTTCATCACATATTTATAATGACATTTTAAAAACTAGTTTACAAGTTCACAGTTGTATTAAACTACTGTATGGTAATGTTTTTGTATATTTGGACAGTTTGGGGATATCATGTAAACATGATAGCTCAAATTAGCTGATTACGTACGTACCACTTATAATATTGTGTACGAATCCAGGGAGGTTTCTCTTGTCATATGTGGGCACAGATTTAGCTGGTAACTAGCCCCAACATTTATTTATAACATATTCAGTACTGATTCGTGTATGTAAAGTAGGTTATAATAATAGGCACAATGACATATGAAGGATGTGGCATACTTGAAACCTTCATACAACAAACAACTGTACTGTAACCGTGGCATTTCTATTCAAATACATGTGAGAAGTGACAATACCATACCCTGTCAAATTAAACCAGCTGCTTTAATATGCGTAATAATACATCCACTTTTAATTAAAAACCTGTTCTAAAGGGGTTTTTACAACCTTGATTACAAAGCTTAAAATGCTCTTTGTCAACACTGACAGGTAGTTTTCAATCGCATTTTCAGAATGATGTAAACTTCTTTCCACCTTATTCCCCCTTTCCCCGTTTTTTTTTTCAATTTCAATTTCACCTTAAAGTAATAGTCCCCACCAACACATTTCCGCAGATCAAATCCTACTCTGGTTTGCCGGAAAGGAAATACATTACCAGTTTGGAAGTTATGGCGTTGATGGGAAATTTTCTGTTTGGTCAATCATAATTTTTTGTCATGTAAAATGTCAATTCCCACTGCCAAGTCGTCGGCCCTTATTGACACCACTAATTGTGGATAATTTTACTCCCATGCAAAATGTAGCATCATTTTAATATAAGCATCCTGAATTCTGCAAAAATTTATTAAATGGAAGCGGTCAATCATTCCCATTACATCCCTCTCCCGTGGCACCCTTCCATATAGATTTTAGTAACCTCAACTAAAATATGAAATTGTGTTCACGTCCACTAACCCTATAGCAAAAAACCACCATTTTTTCACAATGAACCCCCACATACATGTACCCATTTCGAACACTGCCAAGAGCCGTTTAGCCACAAACACAGATACGAACAAAATGTCATAGTTATAGTCCCCCATCCCGGTACATCCCGAGATCTTGCCTCTGTGCAGGTTAGTCCGAAAGGAATTGGTTTGTTATTTCGAAAATTATTGCGTTGATTACAAATTTGCGACTTTCTGTTAGTGGGACAATCATATTTTGTAGTGTAAAAATATCAGCCACCCCCTTCCCCTCAGTCGTTTGACTTTATTGACACCTCTAATTGTGGATATACATTTACTTCCTAGCAAAAGGTAGCATCATTTTTATTCTAAGCATCGCTAATTCTGCAAAACAATCTTCAAGGGGTGAGTAACCCCTTAAACCAACGCTTTCCCACAGTGGTTCACGACTCCTAATAAATCCATTTTCGGGAGGGTAGGTGTGCACGCCACTGACCCTAGCCACAAAGCCAACATTATGTTTTTCTTTAAAAATACCCCCCCCCTCTTCAAATAAATATACCCATTTCGAACACTGGTTGAAACACAGTTAAGAAGCCCAGTTGAAATCCAAATGAGAAGCCCAGTTGAAAGACCCAGTTGAAAAACCCAGTTACAACCCAGTTGAAAAACCGCGCTGGAAGACCCAGATGAAAAACCCAATTGAGAAACCACATTTGAGAAACTCAGTTGAAACCCAATTGAAAAACAGAGTTGAAAGACCCCAGTTGGAACGCAGATGCCCAACTTTTGTATTAAAACCCATATGGATAAATCCAGTTGTTCCCAGTTGAACTCGGTTCATCTGAAATTTGTATCAGGGTAATGAACAATATCATACACTAATAAACATATGAGATTAGAATCTTCAATAGAGTGTGTAAGCTTGGTAAATTACATTCGGTTTATTTTAAAAGTCAATCCATGTGTTGCTGCAATGAATATATGTTGTTATTACTAAACTACATTATGCAATTTACATGCAAGATCAAATAACCTTATAACAATTATGACATTATCTGGCAAACTTCAAAATGAACAGCGGGACACGGATGATTTACCATTTGTTTAGAAAATATGTGTCCAGCAAATAGACAGACTTATTGAATTATATTTCACAGAAAGGTTAATATCTCTTTTAATTAACAAATTGAAATTTACATAATTGACCTACTAAACTATAGTATGATATTTACATGCACGATGAAATAAATTCGATATGTATGCTGTGCCTCCATACCAACTTATGGCATTTTCTGGTAAACTTCCAAACAAAATTTGCACACCGATAATTCATCATTTTTATGGAAATGACGTGTCATATACGTCGACATGAATGGATCATTACCTCTTTTGATTAACAAATTGAAATCGGCCTACTTTACATATTAAAAACTACAGTACATTATTCACATGGAAGATAAAATAAACTAGACGTTTAGGCTGTGCCGATTTTCTAACTTATGACTTGTTCCGACAACGATGTATTTTGATTGACAATTTCAAATTGACCTAATATATGTTATTTAAAGGTAAGATTGAATAACATAAATGGTCACGATATCGGTTAATTGACAAATTGAAATTTACATACTTGACATACTAAACTATATTAGGCTATTTTCAGGCAAGATAACATGACTTACATGTTTACGCTGAAAATTGGAACTGATGACATTTTCTGAAAAAGGTCAAAACATATATGGGGACACCCATTGTTCACCATTTTAGACAATGTGTGTCTTATAAATTGACATATGGTCGACCTATAATTGACATATATGGTCAAGATCTCTTTTGATTAACACTTTGAAATTGACAGTCTTAATTGCATTATGCTATTTACAGGCATGATTTAAAATAACTTAAATATTGACGCTATGTCTACATTCTAACGTATGACCTGTTCTGGCAAACATCCAAACAAACTTTGGGACACCGATGATTCACCCTTTTTAGAAAAGGTGTATCGTATTAATCGTTACAACACGAGGGTAACGGAATGGATATTTTTCACATAGAAAAATCATCTATAGACGAAAAAATTAACCACTTACATATACTCAGCTAGAAGAAACAATAATTACATATTATAGTAACAGGGGATGACTCGTTCCCAAAGAGAATCCGTCAGACCCGGGGAATTCCAATTATTCAACCACTTTTATTGAAGGTATATTTGTATTATATTTGATAATCACAAAAAGGAAGATTTACATTTTCTACCCTGTAACACACATAGTACCTTCCAATACATACGGTATCAAAATAATATATCATCAAACGGTCACATAGAGTAATCCATCGAAGTAAGAAATTGGAAAGACAAGATTCAACTGACAACCATAATGGTACAGTAGTGTGAATCCAGAAGGAATGTTACTAAATCCATTATGCATTATGTGCTGAAGTCTTCATTAATTACAAACGGATAAAGTCAGTGAAAAGAGGGAACATTTCCCCTCAAGTCTTGATTCAAATACTGTACAGCTACAAAGGTATATGACATGGAAACAAAAACATTTTAAAATAGCCCAAAATACCCTTTTCAATATATTTACCAAACTTCATGAACAACTTTTACGTGCCAATACCACAACATCCATTATGCTAAATGTGAGGTTTATTCATCAACCATTGATATAGAAGAAACGTTTTAGTGAATTACAATGCCCCTATAACCTGCACACTTTCAACAATTGTTGACAACATCATGTGCAAGCTAAAAGAATGAGAGCCTTTTACAACGGTTGACGACATTTCCAGCCACTTGGTTACAATAACTCACTCATATTAAATTTTGTATTCAGTTAAAAATCAATTTCATTAGCACCTATGCTCATTGTGTGAAACATCGCTTAACTTACCTATAATATTTTAACTTTAAAGAAACAATATTTATATTCCATATGTTATATCGTGCATGTAATAGTATAACGAAAGAGCGAATTGTATATACTGTTCCAGAACAATTGGCGCAGCTAAAACTTTGGTATCATATAATTCATTTGCTTTTGAAATGAGTTTAAAGACAAGTGGAATATTGACAATATATGCATGGGACACTGATCCACAATACTCAGTTGCACCTTTCATTCAAGAAGAAACCTCATCTCCAGATGTGACTCATAAATATTGTCACTTCAAAATAAACAATATTCTGTTGCGCTTGAAAAGCAGCAGTGACATAATTACATTGCTTTGTGGTCAGAGGGTATATGTTAGGGGTTCTCAAATGTTATGCTGCAACTGGCATTGTGAGATCAGTCTGACATGGTCCTTCATCCAAGTGTCACTGTATTAATACATACCACTGTAGTAATAACCAGTATTTATTTCATTTTAATTTACATTGAATCTTATTAACAGCACAATTAATAACATAAACTCCACTCTTAGTCCCACCCTTCCACAAAATCAAGAGGTTTGTGAATTATTGGTTGATGATATAGTAATTGAGTAATTACTGTTTTTATCAAATTCATTTTACGACATCCTTATTCCAACCGACATATATTTCGTTTTAAATGAATATCACGGCGCCGAAGATAATTTAGTATTCAGTGCAAATAAATTGCGCATTGGTGAAAAGAACATCAACACAAAAGTAAACATTCAATATATATATATATATATATATATAATATAATTAAAACATTTGCCTTAAAACGGCAACTCAAAAAGGGTGTAATTGCGTGAAGCTAATCACCGCTTCATGCATTACCTGTACAGCTGTTTCGTGTATGCTATAATATTAATTATATTGACATTCATGCATATAATAGATTGAAATCATATCATGCATAGTATACATTAATAGTTGTATGTCTTGCAATCTCAGGATTTTCCACTAGGAAATCGATGTGTGCGTTTCTGTTTGAATCGTCGATATTTGCCAGTAGAAGGTTTGATAGAGTCCAATAGTTGGTGTGGTTGATAGTATTGATATTGTTCATATTGTAGGCTTCTAAGCTGACATTGAACAGTTCTACAGAGGTACTATCCTTTACGTGACTTGTGATCATATTCCAATATTCGATCACTCTTGTATTAAGGAACTCATTTTGTTGTGTACTTCTGTTTCCAACCTGGTGTAATATGTTGTAGCCGCTTCTTGAGAACCTGAATAGGTATTTTCCATAGTTGCTTAAACCTCTAAATATTTTAAAGGTCTCAATAAGATCACCACGGGCCAGTCGTTCCAATAGTGTAGTAAGCCCTAAAAGCTAATATATATATATATATATATATATATATATATATATATATATCACGTTCAAATATAAATCCACAACTCTGTTATAAAATAAAAGTATTCACAATGATACAATCACATTCCATATCCTTGAATATATTTGTCAAAATGAAATTACATTTAAACAGCAATGTGTAAATACATTTGGAACACTCTATTAATATGGATGTTTCAAGTAGCATTGTGGCATTATGATGCCTTCCTTATATGTGTCACATAGTCTGCAGGTGAAAATCAAACTGAGAAAAATTACTTAAAGCAGCTATGTGTGCTTCTAAAACTGTATTTAACTCTACCCCACTCCCCCCATCAGTTTCACGTAAATGAATAGCACTATGTACCATATGAACGATATGAAGTAATAGTTCCAGCCAAGAAAGCATAATTAGTTATCATTACCATATGAAAGGGTTATTGTCCAAAGGTAATTGACCATGATTGAACGTGTAATTTGTGACAACAATGAAAACAACCTAACAACAAATCATTTTAATCATCTCATTGCACGTCTCCTACTTCCAGATTTCATGGTAATTTTAATTGTGTCCCCCAGACTTTTTTGTCCCGATAACTCACAGTGGCGAAATCGTGACGAATATTTGATACGGTCTATGTCAGCATCCGTAGAGAAAAGAAAGGCGACATACTAAGGCATCCGTACATAACCAGTAACTTTTCTTTCGCGCAAAATAACTCAAGATGGAAAAATCGCAGAAACTATCGAATATACAAGTGGATATCTCTTCGCGATGGCAAAGACCCGCATTCCACAAGCTAAATATGAAAACAAAGTGTAGTGGTGAGAAGCTAGAAGTGATCGTTAAGATCGATTCCTGATGGAACACTCGACAAATCTACCATAATCATGGAAGAAAAGTTGTTCGCGATAAGGCTTCCAAGAATCATTGGTGGTAAGGTATCAACTATCATAGGCCTAGCCGTACAAAAAGCATACAGTAGCCTACTGATGTATTGTACAGTATTATTACAATCGCGCAACAGAATATGTCAACAACTTATCTTGGCTTAGGCCCGAGACGCGATAGAAATTTATAAATAACATACAGCAAACATACAGTAAAGGCGTGGACACACATACTACATATGCCTTGTTGTTGTACTTGTAGACTCATGGTAGACCTATGTGAGTACTGCAATAATCATTATTTCGGCAGCAAACTTAGGTCTGCGATGTCCAATTTAGGCCTATGCTATAGTAGCTAATAATACTAGTAATAGTCAGTATACACATACAGTACAGTACAGAACTTACAATAAATGGAAAATTAGCCTAGTACTAGTAGTACTCAAGAAGGCTAGTCAGAGTAGCATAGTAGTAGTAGTATTATTGTACAATATGAGGGGTCTCCCCCCCAAAAAAAAATGATTGGGCAAACCCGCATTGAAATGATATATTTCTCGTAATCTGTGTCTAATACATTTCCTGGGGGTGGGGTTATGTTTACAGTGTACATATAGTTATGTACATAAGTCTTTACTTCACTCAAAATATTGATTGTCACTTTCTAGGTTAGGAAGTAGACCACCCGATTTTCCTGAATTGTGTCTGCAGCTCAAATGTGTCCTGGGGGAGTGGTATAATGGAAGAGGTAGAAGAATAGGAACA
>WXZC020000645.1:0-11302 GCA_011317855.2 Paelopatides confundens
ATATATATATATATATATATATATATATATATATATATATATATATATATATATATATATATAGACAGCTACTTATTTTCAAACACATTAATTTATTCATCACTTATCATAAAACATTACTTTATAATTTAAAGTTCCAATAAATACATTTGCGAAAATGGTGTATTAACCACATTTTTAATTTATATTGAAATCTCGAATAACCTTTATTTGTACCTTCAAAATTTGACCAGTTTCTATGGAAAACATTGTAAAATCAGAGATTACCTATACTTTTATAAAACGACAGAGACAAATTTATATTTGTTTAAAAAAGTGCTCAGATTGCGATATGTGTATCGTTTTTAATAATTCGATAATAACATTCAATATTTATGTTCTTTCGCTTTAGGTGGTTTTTACCAAGACCGAGTTGGCCAGTATTCACATGACGGCACTTCGATAGCCTGCCGCCTGTGCAACCCTGGGACATTCGTTTTGAAAGGTGCAGGGAAAAGTCCCTTGAATTGTACGGTTTGTCCAAGTGGGACAAACAAAAGTGCTCAGGCTGGATTTCGCGCCTGTTTTTGCTTAGATAATTACTTTCGACGGGATCGTTTTGACAAATGTGAGCTCTGCTCTCAAGATGGTGTCAAGTGTAACGATGACTATATGGTCATAACACCAAACTACTACTGGAACTGGAGTTATACGAACGTTAACGATTACAAGAATTTTGTAAGAAACCTGAATACATATACTGATTCTTATGACATGATCTCATCCACGTTCAAACCACCTCTTCCGTTGGTCCATAAATGTCTAAAGAGTGACAGATGCCTGAACGATGCTGATCAGATAGAAGGCAATTGTGCTGAAGGATACACTGATTGGATGTGTACCATCTGCAAAGACAATTTCTTTCCTATTTTAGGATTTTGCCAAAAGTGTCCACACCTGTCTGTATTCATCGTTGAAGCTGTAGTCATAATAGTTATCTTTCTTTCTGCTGTATTAATTTTGGTTAAATCGTCTTCATATCGCATGCATTAAGGACGATCATCCGTTGATATCGCTCTTGCAAGGGGAAAAATCGTGCTTGGTTTTTATCAAATTATGGGGGAATTTTGGGAATCTGTCGATGTCATATTCTGGCCGGAGCTTTTCAGAAGCATTGGTAACTGGCTGGATTTTCTCCAGTTCAACATTTCGAGCATGCTGATTAAGCCAAGTTGTTTCAATTCTAAGCTGACGTTAAGTCCTTACACTGAATTTATTATAGGCAGCATGCTTCCATACCTTGTGATTAGCGTTGCCGCGTGTGTAATTGGAATCGCGACACTAAGAACCAATCATCTTAAGGCGAAATCATCTTATCGATCAATCGAACTCAATTCAAAACTACAAAATTTACAAAATATAATCTTGACAATTGTCACATTGATATTATTTATTACTTACACATCTACGTGTAATGTCACATTTGCGTTGTTTGGTCCGACATGCGACAACTTCTCCATGGACGAACTGGGTGCTAAAAACATCAGTCTTCTGCGATCTGATTATTCTATTAGTTGTGCTACGACACGACATCGTCATTTTCAAATTGCGGCTTATGCGGCATCCGTTTATGTATTTGCTTTTCCTGTAGTACTTTTTCTCCTCTTAAGGTATTATGAAAAACAACAGATTCGTAATAATGTACACAATATACAATATGCTACCTATTCAAGATGGCAATGTCGTAATAGAGCACCCGTCGAAGAAACCGATACCTATCCAAGGTGGTTGAGATTTTTAAATGAGAACTACAAGAAACGTTTTTGGTTTTGGGAAATTATCGAATTGATCAGGAAAGCTTCGCAAACATTTGTTATCATCTTATTTGGATGGAATAGTTCTCTGTCGATCACGATCACTCTGGGACTTGCTGTTGTTTTCCTCACTCTACACTGCTCCTTCTCTCCCATGAAAGACAAGTTTGAGCATTATTTGCAAGTAAGTCAACTTACAATAGTTTACCGTTAGAGAATAGCTAATTAACTAAACGAGCCGTCCACCTTCACATTTCTAAAATATACATGTTTATTAGTAAATATGAAGACTGATATTTTCCTCTTTATATCCAAGGTATGTGAAGCATTACATTACAGTTTGTGAATTCGGAAATTTCAACATTTGATAACTTGAACATACAATTTTCTAATTATTTCTAGGTCGTATGGTACCCCCGGCCACGTCGTCATATACTTGAGTTCTAGATGCGCCGATAAGGCGTGTGAGCCTGTTCAATTTATTTGGGCCAATGGCAGAGTACGCTATAGTATTCTCCAACCTCACTTCTGTAGCATGGTTGTACAAATAGAGGACCGATTTTTGAACCATGGTGGTGGGACCAGAAGTGGGTTTTCGCACAAGCGCCTAAAATGATGTTCAATTACTCATTCTCACTCGCGTTATTCGTTAGCCTTGGAGCTCGCGATTCGGACTGTTTCATCCTCCCTATTTGTGCATCTTCTTTTTCATCATCCTCATTCTTTCCACCTTTACCGACTACACTACCTTAAAATTCCACCATCAATTTAATATATTTGTACACTCTTAAAAGGAGTCATCACTGGCTACACTCTTTAAAAGAGTGAAAAACTTACTCCAATAAGAGTGAATTTAAAGAGTGTAAGAGTGAAAACCCATGAAAATCCACTCCAGTGTAGCCAGTGATCACTCCATTGGAGTGCATTTTCCCTCTTTCATTTTTAGCGTCTAGGGGAAATAAGTACTAGGGACTCGTGCTATATTATTCAACATAATATATCTGATATACTTGATCACCGCCCTGGTGGAAATTCCAGTTGCACGGTTTTGCACCCAGTTGAAATTTTGTTTCAATTCCCATATGATGTAACTGGGTTCAACTGTAGTGTAACTAGGTCCAATCGGGTTGTAACTTAGGCCAACTGGGTTATAACTGGGGCAAACTGGGTTGTAACTGGGGTAGACTGGGATTTAGCTGAGATTCAACTAGGATCAACTGGGACCAACTGGAATTGTTTTCAATCCCCATATGGACCCTGTTGAACCCAGTTAACTGGGTTCAACTGGAATTTCCACAAGGGCGTGACGGAATATACTGAAATATAAGTTGCGTCTCTCTATTGATATAACCGTATATTTAAATATACAAAATAAGTACATGTTTATGTGACATAACTTATCTCTTCCTTCTTCAGTTAGCTTCGCTTTGGGCAATTTTTTGCAACATGCTCGTGGCCGCCGTATCGGTCCAAGATTCAATCGATGAATACGCCAACATAATGGGAATATTTCTCATTATAGTCAACCTCAGCGTCATTGGTATTGTTTTGGGTAGGTACTGTAGTGTTTTATAATTTCATAGCATATTGAATATACTTAATTTGGTCACTTCTTGTTATGGTCAGATCAAATAATTTACTCCATCAATAAATAATTTACACAATTACGCAATTTATTTCACAATTCCATTAATCCATGAACAATTTCAGCTTTATCTGTCACAGTTTGGATTAGTTATTAATGACCAAACCTGCTGCACACGCAGTGTAAAACAAATTACAGATTGGCCCTCCACCCCACCTTTTTAACGTCAACCATATGAATAACCTATAAAATATTTGCGGATGATATTGGGCTATTGATATTAAAATCCAATATTAGCCGTTTTTGAGTTGATGGACATGCATTATACTACCATTATAGTAAATAACAACTTCTGACAGCGTTGTCCTGATGTGATATGAACACCATTCTCTCCTTTATACATGCAGTTACGACGTTGTTAAAGGCATTGAGACTGATGTGCAACCTGGGTTTTAATCGGACACGATTAGAATCATATTCAGAAGAACAACGTCATCTAATAAATTAATGGTCGATTGTGAGAAGACAACATTTACGACAAAGAGAAGAGAGAGAGTACGTGAGATCAGTGGATCCTCAATAAGTACAATAATTATTCCGCGTATGCTGACTGTTACGCTGGTCTGCATTGGAAAACAAACTGAGCGTTGGTTTATGGTTAGGGTAGTAGTATTTACACAATCAAATTGACAACCTTCCTTAAGAATATTCTCAGCATGGTTACATGTATCATTGTGAAACCAATGCAAATAATACATAAATTAGATTAAATTCGAGGGATAGTGAGTGAACTTACACACCAGTCCCTGTTCTAGTTATAAAAAGAAGGTCGCCCTAATTTAAAAACTAGTTTATCTTTCAGATTCAGTTATGATTCGGGATACAATTAGGCCACTTAATGATGATCATTAAATACCTTATAAGTTAACAAAGAGCGTTTAACAACATGTTGTTAGTAACAATGCAATTTACATCCATACCACTCTTATTAACTATTTCGCTAAAATAATAAATCAGAATCGTTTGGCTCTTTTGACAGGGAAGATAATCTGGAAGTTCAACATTTCCTTCTGACTTTTTCCTGCTTGGAGCCGATTAATTTACACTATTACGACCTTCGTATAATTCGATCGTTCCCATGTGATTTATCCATTCTTCCATTCGACTTTAGTGCTTAAAATGCCAAACATTGGAATAAAATTTCCCCCTTAAACAAGGAATATACTCATCCACATAAGATGAAATAAAATTATGTTTTTTGGCAAGATTTGAAAGATTCATTCAGAATTGGGCTTCTACAATTGACATATTTTCAAATTTAACTGCGTATTCAACCACCAAATAATACGACTCATAATATAGGGGTCACGAGAGATTACGAGGGGGGGCTTCCCCCAATATTGCCAAATCCTGTTACTTCTAAAAGTTAATCTGGTATAAAATTCGAATAACAACCTGAATTTGTTTCAAGCCTCTCTTCAAATATGTACCACGTTATAATTACCGCCTCCACATTATTCCTCCTTGATAAACAATATTAATTATTCTTTTTAATTGTCTGTCATATTTGTTAATGTTATATATAGCACCATTTTGCTGATAGATGAACTTTTTTTCTCAAAAGGGGAGGGGGTTTCAATCTCAAAGTTACACTTTCCCCTTGGTGGCACTTAAGCAAACCAAATCCAGCCTTGGCATTGTCATTTTAGAAACTGAAGTTGGTGGGAAATATACATGCCATGTTGTTAGGCAATTTGCCTCTCCTAGACCTAGAACAACAACTCCGGATATATCCACGGAAATGGGTGAAGCGTGAATTTTTGGGCGCTCGCAATATGTTCCTCTCTCTCCTCTAAACGTGCAGCAACATCGGGGAGGCTTGACCTAGATATTGTAACAGTTAAAATAGCAAATCATTGGGAGTACTAATTCTCAATGTGCTTCCACCATGGTGACGTCCCCTGTGTGTGACATACACTCTAAGAATAGTGGATTTTCACTCATGTTGGAGTGAATTTCACTCTTACTCTTTTTTTTAAATGAAATTCACTCTTGAGAGAATTTTCACTCTTTAATTATTAAAGTGTAAGTTTGTACATATTTGAAGAGAGGTTATATGCATACCAGAGAGGGATAACGTCATGTATTATCTAAGGACATTATTGGACTAGAACCAGTTCGAACTGGTCCAGATCAAACTTTCGAACAAGTACAGTTTGCTTGCTAAGTTGGTATATCTACAGCAAAATATACAATATAGCTATGGTGTATGCTAGGCTAGGTAGCATATATGATAGGTTGGTCGCCATCTGTTGTCAAACCCCTCGGTCTCTCGTCTCAGTGTAAACCCGAATCATATCCAGTCTTCAAAACGGACCTCATTGGTCTCAAGCCATCGAAGATAGAAAACAGCAATATGTTGTGTATAATGACGACACAAACAGTATTAGAGGCTGCTTCCAGAGCCCCCAACTTGTTGTATACAGTATACACCCTGTATACTGACAGACTGCTATACATATGATTCATGTGTATGTGTAAATACAGTGTACTGATAGTACAACACCACCATGAAGTTATCCTGTTAGATTACCTGTTAACAGGTCCATGTTTAAAGTCAACGGGTCTTAACAGGTACATGTTATATTTACCTGTATAAGTTGACGGGTGTTAACAAGTACCTTTTAGATTTGCATATTAAGTCAATATGTATTAACATGTACCTGTTAGATTAACCTGTTTAAAAGTAACTGGTCTAACAGGTATTGTTAATTTACCTGTTAAGCTAACTGACTGTGTGGCCTAGTGGTTAGAACATCCGCCTTGCAGACGGGCGACCGGGAGTTCGATTCATGGCCGAGGCAATGTCAAGACTTTAAAAAGGAGCATACTGCTGTACTGCTGGTTGCTCAGCGTTAAAGTATCAGAGTGGGGCCACTTGGTGCCTGGGTGTAAAATGTCACCCGACGTGAAGTGTAAGTTAAAGAAACTTCGGCTTCCCAAGTGTATATGTGGCGGCTTAGCGTCGTAAAACTTACTATACTTAACAGGCACATGTTATATTTACCTGGTAAGTTAACATTGTCATAACAGGTTCCTGTTAAATTTAACTGTTAATTCAACAGGTCTTAACATGTACATGTTAAAACCTGTTTAAATTGTAACAATATACATTTCTGCTGGGTGATATGCCATGTCATGATTTCATTTGGCATGTTATCGTCAGTAATTATCTATATGTAACTTTACCTTGTAATTATATCATTGAAATGTTTACAACATCATCATGATATTATAATACCTTACTTACAATGTTCAATCAATATGAATCAAAGAAGGAATCGCCACATAATGTGGTATATATGTTACCATATCACAAATGATATATACGTACTTGGTTGTGTGACCATACATTATTCATATTGTTGAACGACGTGTTTAGAACAATCATGTTTATTGTAAAGTATATCCCTACTTAAATGATTTTGCGCCGGCCTATAACTAGATTTTCACACAGCATAAAATGGGGTAGCTACCCGCAGATGACATAAGTGATGTATGTACCTACATAGCCCACCCTCTGTACCGAGTACCACACAATAAACATTCAGGATATGAGGTAGTCTGTCGTCTCCAATGATAATTCAGAAGTTGTGGAGGAGGGTGTAGTTTGTGATGACTATATACCATGGTTTAATTGACATTATATGGCAGTCATACGTATTGCGTTGTCATGACGAGTATGTATTAGTCACATCAGCAAGGATTACAGTAACAGTACATTACATTTAGTCATATGGTATGTTTTGCGGAGGGTATATGGATGAAGTTCCAGTCTTATATAAGTCACGTAAGTCACTGGTATGACATCTCACGTTATAGATGTATGACCACATCCAACTCAAGAAAAGTATTCATTTCCTCATTAAAAACCAGCTGCATAAATTGCCTTGTTCACCAGTATATGTTGAGATAAATAACCACCATAACATTTAGAGTAGTCATAATATACTTACGTTAGGCTGAACTTCCTTAACTGATGGTCCTAACATTAAGCGACAAATCAAACAGTAAAATAAGTGACTAAATAATACGCGAACGTCCTCCATTAGATAACCATTTCCGAAAGTTGTTTACTGGGCCGCCAAAGGCTTATGTACTATACATGTGTCTTGTCCTCGTGAAATTGTGATAATATGGATAGCATCGACAGTACGTGATCCCAATATAAGGGGATTTGGACTGAGCGTCTGGTGCAGTTTAGAAATGGTAAATGATATAATTTACCGTTCGTTGTTTTCGTGATACATGTTCTATCACGGCTGATTTTTCTTCCAAAGTAACAAATGGGCGACGGAAGAGGTGGAGGAGCAACTTGTGAAATTTTGAAATGTGTTGATAAAGTTAGGCTGTAAAAACCGTGGACACAACAAGTGGCAAAGAGTGTCATTTAGAATTCAAGTAGGTCATAGAACATTAACCTCTTCAGGGCCTCTTCACAGGGCAACAAGTTCCACACAAAGTAAACAAGGAAAGGTATTGATTTTTTGATTATCTATAACATAGGTGGGCAAAGTAACCCACGGAAATCTTAGAAAAACCCTATATATGTACGGCCCGTGAGTGTTTTTGACAGGTAATTATTGCCGCTCATCAACTGTTTGCTCAAGATTCGCGGTCTTTTCCGATGGATCGAAATAAGGACAACACTTAGCTCTAATATTTCCGGATAATACATGCAACGAAGTTTGTAAGTTTGTAAGCACGCCATAAAAGAGATGATATAGGAAATAAATGTCTTTTAAGAGTTGCAGATCGCGAGCCCTTTACCAACAAATCACTGTGGTCCACCAGGCAATGTTGGTGCCCGCCGCTGATCTCTATGTCATGGTGCACGTAAGAACCGTCTTCTATCATCAAGAATAGCACCAAATACCATCCAAGGTATCCACTTCTAATAACAATTATATGTGTCAACTCTTTGACCATTCAGTGTTGTTTATAGAAATTAGTGTATAACAATAGAAAGTGGAGCACCATACTTATATTCACATCAATCATTACTGTAAATGCTCGTCATCACGGTATCCTTCGTATTATTATGTTGCAGGAATTCAAATTATTAATATAATTAAAAACTTATCATAACACAGCGAAAACATATTTTATCGCAGTTGTTCTATAGGATGTAAACATTGTAAGTTAAATTATATCAGTCATCATTTCCTCGTAAATATATGTTTCTTTTCTTTATTTGTTTTAAGTCAATGAGATTTGTCTTGCCTGTTTGCTTTTGTAAGAACAGTATTTCGTGTACGTAGTGAGCTATTAGTGTATTGTATAACCTTGTATTTGAAGCAACTTTTTCTGTATTCTACAATATTTTACATTTTAAGATTTGTTCACAACGTCATAATTATGTATCAAATTTTGTTATCCTCTATTCATCAAACGGAACACTATTATCGTAATAAAAGTTTTTTATTATTTTACATCCCGATTTGACTAATTTACGGTCAATTCTCTAATCATTATTGTTAATTACAACCGAAGATCAAAGAAACACCGACTTATGATGTCGATTATTTCACATCAGGTGATTTAAACTAGTTGGTGTCGTTTCATTACATTATATAGACTATGCATGCTTCATTTCCCATCAGATTCACTCGAGTTAAAAATGCGATGCTTCTTATAGTTCTTATGTTATTATCAAGCAAATAGGTTGACATTTATCCTAAGTTAATACTAGTTAATGGCAATAACAGCTTCAGTTGTTCTTGTTATATGTAAACTAGGATAGGCTACATAAATATGTTGTAAAATTATGGGTAGGAGGAATAGGATCAGTGTTGATGTTTGTTGTGTTTATTAAATATTAGATGACGAGAGAAATGTTATTACTGCATTACCGTAATTAAATAAACCATGGAATACATTTTTAATCTTATTTCAACCGCTTTCTGGCTTCCCATTGAAGTATGCTCGACTGTAAGGAAACTTTGCAATTGAAAAGTTTCCAGATTTTCGTCTTGTATTTTGTTTAGTTTTCAAGATATACCTCACGTAAAACCAACACCTTTTGTGGGGAAATTGGTGGTGTCGTCGCTCCTCCGTTTAAACAAAATTCGTTAATCGTAATAAAGTGTGTTATAAATTGTAATAACTGTCAAAAATAGCAGAAAAGCAAAGGATGAAAGCCAAATTATGTTACTTAATAATATAATGTTTCCTTTGTGTCCAGCAATATTTTGTCATGGATCTGACATAAAAACATTACTAGTGCACTTCTCTAACATATTCTTTCAGTCCCCACAAGCGCAATGTTTTCCTCTGATTGTCCAAAAAGGCGGGTACAATCAACTAGTAAATTGCCATATTAGTTAATAATCTGAGAAACACTTCACCTCCATTTAGAACATTGCATATGCAAATATCAGATGTAATAGGTACGTTTCATTTCTTGGAAGTTAGCTTTTAAGTCACGTGATCAGTCATAAAACGAAGTTGAAGTTGGTATCGTTATTATTTAAACTGATAAGTCAGTATATTTAAAAATATCTTAATAGCAAGATGTTGATATAATAAGGTTTAATATGCACATACCCAATCGTAAATACCCTGTGACACCTATCTTATGGTACATATCCTACGCAATTACACATTCACTTACATACTAAATTATTGAAATGATGTTTTCTCATCAGCCTTGTATTGTAGATTTGGCCAGGTACAAGCTAACTCTTCACTGGATAGTTGGCACGTTGGCCATTCGTGGTACCTTTCTGCATTGGAAAACAAATTATTGCATCTTTCTACATCACTCTTAAGGGAGACTTCCACGGGCCACTGGAACATCTTCATGCAAGCACCTGCTGCTACGGTGTCATTGTTTTCCGTTCCCGTGCTCAGTGCCAAAAATTCGCTCCGCGGTCTCTGAGAAAGGACAGAGAATTGTAATTGTTTTCCAATTCTACAATGGGGATTTACCAAATTGTTTCAATTGCTTTTTTGTGAACAGTAATTCCGTTCACAGCCACACCACTAGATTTAGCAACTCTCTTAGCATTCCTCCAAACCGTTTGAATACCACTCAGCATTGTATTTGCTTGGAAGGTCCTAAGATCTGGAACTCTCTAAATGACAGTTTGAAGTCTCTACATAATCTTATCAGCTTTAAATGTAACTATAATTCCATTTTGGTCTCTAAGTATTAATTATATGTTTCTGTATGCTCTGTATATATACGCTGTTTTTCTTGTTTACTGGTTTGTGTGTTGCGGGAGGGTGGGTGTGTCTGCATGTAATGGGGGTATAACGTTTAGACTAAGTATTCTTTAGAACATTTTGCCTCGTTCTGTCTTATTTCTTCCCTCGTCTTTCCATTCTTATACGTGTCTTTTCCACAGGGGGATTCAAACTCACAATTTTTCTTTTAAATTTCCAAGTCTCCTCAATAATTTCCTTCATAGAGTGTTTCTTTTATTCGTCATGCTATATACTTTTCCACTCTCATATGCAGTATTTTATTCATGCTATTAAATTTATTTTGCTTACGAAATGATTGAAATAAAAATTGAATTGAATTGAATTTGTCTAAAATAGTATAAAGGTAAGCATCCTTATGGTTTGATCAACTATTCGATGTTTATTAAACGACCGATACAGAAAATATACAAATTCGGGCAGTTTGGTTCAAATTTCAACATTTTGGCAATAAATGGTCTTCCCAGTAGCGGCGTTACGACTTATAATTATATTAAGAGGGGAATTGTATGGTCACTGGTCCAAGCGAGAACAATTCCCATAGCACATTATATGCTTTAGCACTGATGGCCGTTTCCGCCAGGTAAAAAGACTTCAGGAGGCTTCCCCTCAATTATTCGTCCCCTCCCTTATCCCCCTCCCACCATGAAATGTTGGC
>WXZC020000646.1:0-11301 GCA_011317855.2 Paelopatides confundens
CATATAATATATTGTACATGAGATTTACATCCTATAATAAGTGTAAATATTGCCATTTTGAAATTAAATCACCCATACCTAACATCATTAACTGTATTGCCAAAAGTATCAGTTATGACCAAATATAGTTCAAAACGAATTACTTGTTTATAGTTCATTTGACTAGAACTATATATACCAAGCATAATGAATAACTAATTTAGTTTTATAGTACTCAATGGGAGCATTAATATTTTACGTCTCAAACTAGGGATCAATATGAAGTACGAGTGCACACTGCGCCTTTGATGGAGTGACCTCACATAGCTCATACACCTCAATCAAACCCCATACACGTATACAGTTCAGAATCTCAGAAATAAATATACTTGTTCATAATTTCTGTGTTAATAAAATGTATTAATTACATATTGTAGCTTCTTGTTCCTGATTTTTGTTTTCCTTCACGCTCCATTTTGGAACCTGCTTATTTTGTAACATTTCCGATGAAATCCACTCCGCAGTCAGACTCGGATGCTTACAAGTAAACGTCAATGTGGCTATGCCAACCGTTAAACCTCACGGGGTGTCGTTGCCTGCCAACGGACACATTTCAAATGATGATTTGTCAGAGAATGGTTGCATAATTTCTGCTTCACGGCAGCAAAGGCCATATGGCAGAATTGCAGTGAATGGCAATAATTTACATACACATGTATGTAAATCAGTGTGAATGCCTGTAAGTAACCCTTTTGGTTACAACCTCAGTTCAGCGCTGTGATTGGTTGAGTATGACGTTAACGTCGCTTCTTGAATAAACAGAGAGGCTTGCAGTTTTAATTAATTTCTAAAAATTTCGGAATGTGTGTGTTGTGCAGGGAACAATTCATATAAAGGAATTATATATGTTTAAGTTAACTGTCGTGGATGATTCATCTCATACCATTTCCGAGACTACCAAAGTAAACAAGTATATGGAAAGGCCCCACAGACTAAGTCTGGAGATCTGTCATATAAATAGCTATTCCCAGTGCTTTTGAAATAAACAAAATACAGTTAATTGTTAACAACCCTTTTTAGCCAATCTCAATGAACGAACATTTCTGCGAATACTTTAATAATCCAAACTTATTATGTATGACCTATCATATATATCACGATCGCCTTGTTGAAAGTGTTATCTTTTGGGCACGAAATTGACATAGTTGTCATAATGTTGCATGTAATATTGCATAATTTTGCAGACATGTGACTTTAAAATCCCCTTAACCAACTCACAAATGAAGGGTACATGAGGATAAAAAGGAATTGCCATAGTCATGTTGGAAGTCATGCTGTCATCAGGAAATGTTGAAAAATATAAAGATGATCGAATCTAGGTAGATTCATGTTGTACCGTTTTATAGGCAGGATTATAGGGGGGGATTAATCACACTTTTACTTTTTTATTCTTATTTTTGTTTGAATTCTTTTTGTATTCTTTTTCAATGTCTGGCACAATTTTGTATGTATGTTACCATTTTGCAGATAAGGTGACACAAATGTTCTCAAAGGTGGGCGGGTATCCCACTCCCCTTAAATCCCTCCCCAATAATATGTTCAAGGGGAGGAAAAGGTATTGTAATTTTTATTTTGTATTTATGGTGTTGTCGTGATATTTAGGACTTTCAGGACAATCATATATTTTGTCTGGAAAAATTCAGAACTCCCAGTGGTCTGACTTTATGGAACCCCCTCCCCCCGTACCAACCCGTATACATGCACTTTGTTGATGTTGATGTTTATCCTAGCTGTAGAATAACACCGCTTCCACATGTGACGAAGGTGTGACAATCGGTGCGGCGACCGATGTCCGACTGATGGAGTATCACCGGCGGTGAAATATGTATGTTACAGTGGATGAAGACTTTTTTGGTCCGGGGAACACGACAGTCGGTGGCCCACGGGAGGGGGGGGGTTCAGCTTGTCCGACGGGGAATATTCCTCCTCCTTCCACCCCACTCTCATATTGGTTACATTTTGACTTTGACTCTTCACTCTACGAAAATAAATAACGTCATATGTTGTGTTATTCTCAAAGTATAAACAATTGTATTATAGGATTATAACATATGGGTTTAGCCACTGTCGGCTTCAAACAAGATTGACTCTTCCTAATCCTCAATTAGCAACAATCTGCAGTTACGCTTGATACGATATTTTTGACCCAATAACTGAGTTTTCAGAATTTGTCATTCTCAAAGTAACATTTGTTAGAACCATTCAGAATTTCGCACATGACAACGCATCGTCCCGTTTTGTCAATCCTTATCAATATATGCACAATGTGTTGGTTTGATTACTAGACCTAGCCAGTAGCGTTATTGTATAAATGCGACCACAAATTTAAGAAGCCGAAGGATTACATGGTTTAGACCTTATTTCTCTGAAGTTATGTATCATCCTCCATTTTCAATAATAGCTAAAAATATGAAAAATACAACTCTTCTTGAATTTGGCCCGGCCAACCCAAAGTAATGAATTACACTGCAAACATGAAAGAGTGAAAATTCACTCCAATGTAGTAATCGTTGGCTACACTCTTTGAAAGAGGGAAATATGCACATCGATAACCAACAAGAGTTAATTATCACTCTTGGAAGAGTGTAAGAGTGAAATTCCACTAAAAAAGAGTGAAAATTCAATCCGACAGGGGGGTGATTTTTCACTCTTTCAAATAGTGTAGCCAGTGGTCACTCCATTGGAGTTAATTTTCACTCTTTCATTTTTAAGTGTAAGTTAGGCTTACTCTACTAAAAAATCTACATTTCTTTAAAAGAAAATAATGGAAAAAGTGGGGGTAGGAGGTGGCTATAACCTGAATCTATCTGATAACGTAGCTAGATTATCGCCTCGATCTGCCCGAGGAGACTCTATTTCGGCAGCTGGGAGTCTTTACCCGCCAACTTCCAAGGTTAAAAACCCGCAAGATTTGTCCTAGAGCCAATCCTTTCTAGACGGCATTAGTAACTCGCCTATGAAGCTGGTGAACGTGAATCTTTACCTGATAGATGAGGTGGACACTCACACCGATGAGACTTTATGCTTCCAACAACTTCGGAAAATGTATTTGACAAACGTCCTTAATTATCAGACACCCCCAACTTCCGCACATTGTAACGCTCACGTTTTGTTCTTCCTTTGCTTAGGTTAATAATACATGTCAAATCCGCACGGCATAATATGTATGTGTTTGTATTACTGTATGTACAGGGGGCAGAATAATTCGTATGTCGCTGAAGCCATACATTTAATGTATTGTATTGACTTTGTTCAAGCCTTTTTACCGATTCAGGGGAAAATTAGTACACCGATTGAATGAAATTCCGCTTATATGAATATACCAGATAAAGCTTGTTTGATGGGCAGGTGTGGGTAATTGTATTATCCTCGTGGGGGTGCTCCTTCAAGAAAGGATTGGGGGCGGGGTCCAATTCTCTTCTCTTGAGGGTGGTCTACCTCAAAAAAGGCATTTGGAGAGTCGAAACCCCAATGGTTAGTTAACCCGCACTTCCCCCTCCGCATTTCGAATACTGATTCTCTCCAATATAAGTGGCATAACCAGCCTATTCCATCGGGGTATAATAGGATAAATAAGTTAGAACAGGGGAACCAGATTACGTCATAATGCTAGTTATGCCTAGTAATTACATATTCGTCTCGTACACATCCGAACGTTAACAATCCGTTATACATTGCCGTACAGTGGAGCGCGCATAATTTCAGTTTTCAATTGGAAACTGGATGTTCCAGGTGCTAAAATATAAGGACCAATTTAGTTAGAGATCGCGAACTTTTGTAGAAGGCTGTTCTGTGGGAGAGGTCTGGGCGTACTTTTTGCAGAATTAAGGGTAGTAAGATACACAAATGGTGCTACCGTTTGTACCTCTGAAAGTAATTTATATCCATGAATTGAACCCATTAATAATGATATTGTAGCATAATGATTGTGATTAAGCCGTTATTTTCGCCATAAAGTTCTCGAATAAATGAAATCCCCCCCCCCGCAGACTAGACGACTAACGCCAACGTTTGTAGAATTTCCCCCTTTCCCACAAACATTAATAGGAACATTGAATAGAAATAGAAAAGGTAAAGTGAAAATGAACAAAATCAGTCAAAACCAGGGTACCCATATATTACTCATAATTGCGACATAATTGCTACAGTAATATACGTTGCATTAAATCGAAAACAAAAACGTATACCGACGGGGAATATTTAAAACAACTTTATTGGAATACTCCGGTCATAGTAAATTATCATTTTGGGCCCCATAAATATGTTCTCACAGGGAATTAATAGGCATAATATGGATATACCATATTATATACCACACACATATACCAATATGGGTCCTATGTGGAAATCCCATGGTTAAACTAAGTTAATTGACGAACATATCCAGCCAACGTTTGATCAACAATGAACCTAACTGGGTATGTCATGTATTACCCGTGTTAATCTGCCAAGTTATGACCCTTGTTAAAACCCACGGCTAATAAATATTATATTGCTCACATACCATATACATGGGCATCCCATGGTAATACCAATGTCACACAAAAGAGGCCACAAATAAATACACCTGAATAAATTACCCAAAGGCATGTAAACACCCATATTTGGCCAATTTAAACTTATCCTCAAATCCCATGGATTGCCCACAAGTAAGCCCCAGATGGGACACAAGTCGGTGATTGGCTGAGACACATCCATGTCAAACCTATATAAACACCAGGCGCATAACCCATTGTTAGCCTAATTCACCGAATTCCATGAATACAGATGATAGGATATGTCTATATAATGCGTCATTGTTGTCATTTTCAGTCGAAACAGATTTGTATTGTATTTAAGGTTATTTTTGTTATACGAATTTTCATTTCATGGTACATGCGTGGCAGATAGCACTCTGCGTTTCTCTGAGCTTGCAGGAGGAAAAGCTGGACGGGACAAGTTCATATCGTATGGCTGAGCTTTTATATTAAGTTAGGAAAGGAACATCATTAACCGCTTAAAATCAATGTACTGCAATCAAAGTTGCAAAATTTACTTTTATAAGGGATACACTCATTGCGGGGAGTGGCAAACTAATGTTTGTTAGTATATTTGTTTGATTTTTGTCAGGGGGGCGGGTCGAACCCAGATTGCGATTACAAGGGATAACAAATAATGGTGGGCGGGCGAGCTTGTACGGTCACAGTATCAAATGAAGACGTTTGAAACAAAATAATTTGGAAGACTGCGTTTTTTCTTCTTTGTGTGTATTATATTATATTTTAATTATATGTCCAACTGAACATATTAATAAAAGTTTACAAGTTCTCTTTCGGGTGGGGTTTATTAATTGTTGTTAAATTTCACAAACGAGAAAGAAATATTCCATGGCAACATAGTCTGGTTTCTTTATACTCATTAAATTGAATTTGAAATTCAGCGTTTTGGAATCTAATACATCTAAAAAGCAGTTGTATATGTTCGAAGAAAACAAAAGCACGTGGATATTTCTGCATGACCCTCACTGTAAAAACATAACACTATATAAAATAAATTAAATGAAAATGTCAGTTATATACATTGTATAACGTTAGGCTACAACATTGGGTTGTATTCATTTTTGTCAAATGAGCAATGCAAAATTTCATAATTTTTAATAATTGATCCCATATATGAGAAAATATTAATGCCTGTAAGATCACGGTGTTAAAGTAGTTGACCATAATTCATATTTAGGGTTAATCATTATCTTGGGAATTTTAGATTATGATTACTTCTTGGAAGGTAATGCCAATCAAAATCATTTTCATCATTCAAGTTACAATATAAGTGCATAAGCTAGTTCGTTATACTTCAAAAGGACGAATTTTCATTTCCACAAATTTAATGTTGGTATAACTGCTGGGAAGGTAATGCCAATAAATACTCTTGTAACTGCCACGAGGTCCGTGGTAGTCCCCGTTGAGGCTAGACCAATAACAGCGTTTGTACCACCAGGCACCAGTCCAATAAACAGCACAGTTACCACTGTAAGCATCATTGTCACGGTCCTTTGTTGAGAATTGGGAGTTCCGGTGCATGATATCATGGAGTTGATGGATAAAGATACACAGCAATGGTCTAAATAAGTTATTTGGTTCTGATTAATGTAGTACTTGCTAACGAGTACATGTTATTATAAATAACTAAACTGATTATGTGGAATATGTGAAACCGCCTCTTTATTTTACATTTAATTTACATCAAATGATTGACCTTGATAAAAAAAAAAAAAATATGCGCTCGCTATGTCGTTGCATTTCAACTGATATTGCAAGTTATTTTAAAAACTTAAGCCTTTCAGTTTGGCTAATATAATGATAACATTGTTATTGTTTTTTATATACGTTTTCCTTAACAGAAGACTGGGTTAATAGAGTGAATTCTCACAATGAGTGTATATAGATCTTTGTCAGTGAAAACAAAACAAAGTCCCAGTGAAAGGCACATTACTTTTACTAGTAAGAAAATAAAAATCGTTGGTTGAAAGCTTACAGTTTGTTTGTTTTTAAAAGGAAAATGTCAGGTCGTATTTGGCTTGGTTATAATCATAAAACCGTCTTGAATAACACGACATATTCTTAGAATATTATAATAACAACTGAAAAATAAGTTTTTAAATAGAATATCCTGACAATGCTTCTTGCATAACAACCAATAATGTAATCTAATTCATTGCTTTGGTTAACGGTTTCTCAAATTTGATCTACAGGGCACCAAACAAAGTTTCATCGATCCGTTAAAAGTAACGAAACAAAGTGGTGTTTAACGTGGCTAACTACGGTTCAATTATAAAATTACATAACAATATTACACTTCCCATTATATTTATTTAAGTCACTAGTGTAAAGTTCCGCACCGACGATATTAAGAAGTAATATTGGTACAAAACGATGCAATTAACTGATAATTAACACAGTTAATAACAATTATAACATTTCCGCCAGATTCTTATATGCAAAGTAGGTTAGACCTATATACATCTGATATGAGAGTGTTGTAATCATCGACTAAGTGCGGATGTTTGTTTTGAAAAGTAACCGTACGATTTTTATAGGTTTTAAGCAAATGTTGTGACATTGATGCAATAAACCTAAGAAGTACCATATGCAGTTACCGTTAAACCCGTACTACTAAAGAGTTGCACGGATATACGTATTTTATTAAGGAAGTTTGAGAATAGTGTCATGTTACGCAAATAACTTGTCTAAAAGTCGATCAATGTAAACAAGTTGAGTCCTGCTAAATAATTTCAGAAGACTATTTTAAATATATTAAAGACCAATTGTATTGGAAAGTTTTTAGTAGCTGTATAATGTTCCGAATATAAAGCTGAATAGACCATCAATACCAATGAATGTTATTTCAGTTTTTCTTTTGTTTTTGTAAACGACTAATTATACATATATAATTTAATATATAATGTAATATATATTATGTAATATATATATATATATATTATATTCTGGATTAATATGGATCAGGGAAATTACTCCAAAAAAACAAAATAAGTGGACCATAACTTTAGAAGACAATGGAAATTGGTTATATTATGACGTATACTCGAAAATACTTTATAATAACAATATATATTACCATATTATTTATCATCGTTTTCTATACGTCTTTGCATCAACAGCCTTAATTCCTTGGTGTCGTCGTTTAAATATTTAAGCACAGCTATATCAAGTGCGTCTTAGTAATGTTGAATGATAAATACATACTTCATTTTCATTGTTAAGTTAACAAGCCTTAAATGTTAACAATAGACAGTATCGCGAAGAGTGGATGGTCACGTTATGGAAGTACGTTACTATATTTTGTTTCGCAATATTATTACCAATCTTAGAGAGTATCATTCGATACATTCGTAAATATATTGAAATAAAATATCCGTCAGCCAGGTTTTGATCTATCATAAAATGTCTGCAGTCAATGTGCTTGGTCAGATTACAAAGTAAACTAAGAGACAAATTAATATATCATATAATGTCTGCAGTCAATGTGCTTGGTCAGATTACGAAGTAAGAGAGGAGTCAAATTAAGACAAGTCGGGCAGGCTAAGAAATTCTTTTGAAATAAATTCTACTATATTTAACAATATTTTATTTCCAATTGGATCCTAAGTATATATTCACTATAACTCGTATTACTTCATCCACTGACGTTTGTTATGAACATTTTACACAATTTCACGTACAAATCGTTCTAACGTAGAATGACTCCATTGAATAATAATCACTGTTTTGAGATTTTATGTCCGTAATGTTAAAATAATTAAAATCAAAACTTGGTTTTCCACTTACATCAATTAGATATACATTAGCCTATCCTGGAATATGTTTCCTATTACAAAATTGATTGAGGTTTATAATTTAATTCCTTTCAATTACCTAAATGGAATAGTATTTATTTTCATATAAAATATTAACCAATATGCAAAGGTACTCGGCCATATATGAGCTACGAAACGCGACAAACCCTATATTTTACACTTTTTGAAAATTACTTTAAATTGACAGCTTTCAGAATATTAAAATGACTACTTCAACCAGCTCCAAGATGTAGATTGGGGGAAAACATACTCATGGTATCTTCATTAACATTTGTTTTGTTTCTAGGTTTAAAGTTTTACAAACTGACGGAAACAAATTTAGGGAAGAAACATACTCCTTAATGTGAAATCATTAAATTTCACTAAATCGTTTACCTCGTTTACCTGACAATATTCTTTATATCTTAACTCATTATTATCCATGGATTAATTATTAAACATGTACTTTAACCACATTTTAAACGTTCGGCTTTATAACTAGTTATTCTTTAATTTGAATTATTGTTACGAGCAATTACTTTTTTTATGAATTTTCAAGCAGAATATATTTCACTACACTTTTTGGAAATATTTCAAAAGTGAAATATTGGAAGTTTGAAGTTGGCTTTGTGCTTACTTTTACCTGCGACTAATTGTTAATATTCTATTTTCAAAAGTGAATTATAACAATAACAACTAATATCATTAACAACCACGAGTGCTATTTTTTTAAATACTTTTGAGTATATTAAGAAAAACAACAACAGCCTATAGGCATCTAATGATTAAATTTACAACTAGTGTTTGTACTTTTACTGGGACTAATGACTAACATTTGTTATTGAGATGCATATCGTAAAGTTAAAAATAAAACAATGCAAAATAGTTATAATTATATTCAGAAAAGCTACGTCCTTACTTCTAAGCAAGCCGTACATTGTTTAAACATCTATATATTTTACTAGAATATTAGAACTTCATAGTTTTTAGAGTGTGCTTTTTGAAATATATAGAATTTGCTACTATTTTTAATTTGGATTTTTTCATTTACGTGGGCTTAGTAAGGCCTCATTGTGTAATGTTATAACTTTAATATGTTTTTATTTGGAAGGAATTTCTAGTTCCAAAGATGAAATCCATTAAATAAAAATGTTTAGAGTAAATTTAGCTTAATGTTAACTTTTTACCAGATTTTAGAAATAATTTGACTACTAGTTTTCTTCTTTTAAGTGTTGCAGAGTGTAGATATGTGTTAAAGTTCATATTGTTCAAAAGCTTTTTATAGTATTGTTATATTATCAGACAATATGGAATTAGTATAGTTAGTACGCTTGATATATTTTGTAAATTAACAATCGAGTTAACATTAGATTAATTAACGTGTAACATGTGTGACGGCACATTTGTAGAACACCGGCAACTACAAGTTTCAACTCATAGCAGGGAACAGTCAAGTTGTCGTACTGAACCACAGTGTACGTACATATATGTTATTGCACTACGACCACGAGAAATACCTTTCAGGCTATAAATAATATAATATACTAAATTATCGCACGTATTGGTCACCACGATCACGGAGTCGGCGTAGCAAAATTAAGAAACTCCATTTTAGTACTTTTTTCCTATAAATACTACAATATTATTGGTATATATGTATGCCTTATTATATATATATATATATATATATATATATATATATATATATATATATATATATATATATATATATATACTTCTGCCCAAACCCCACACAGGAAATTCCATTCGGATGGCTTCGATAAAACGCTGTTCATAGTTATACGTTAGCACACTGTGTTTACGTATGCATAACATATATACATAAACTTCTTGTCATATGATCGAATAGCTGCATAGCCAGTTTTGAGGTAGAAATTTACAATTGCGGGGTTTTCTGCAATTACTCCAATACTTGTAAAAATCATTGAATATAAAACATTTATTTGACGGTTGGTTCTCTCATTGTTTCAGTGAATATATATATAAATATATATATATATATATATATATATATATAGCCTATATATATATATATATATATATATAGCCTATATATATATACCACAATGAGCATACATAATCTGGAAAAAGAGTGTTTATTAAATCAAAGTCAATAGTCCGTCAGTTGTCAGTATACATAGAATGAAAATGCATATTAGATACGTTTATAATGGAATGATAATAAAACATTAAAGTTATGGAAAATTCAATGAAAATGTAAAATAAAGTTTTGAAACTTACCACTCCCAATGAAACGAGACATCCAGCTGTCCAAAGGAAAAATAAAGTTACTGAATTAAATTTGCAGATCATTTTGTTAACAGAGTGAATCATTTTTATGACCTACTCTCTTCTGGATCACAAGTTGACAATGACTTTCACCTTCTAAAGTGACAGAATCGATACTGCAAAAAGGATTTCATTATGTACAGTAGAAAATACCGACCATAACATAATCCGGATATTTATGAAGATATGAATAATTAATTTGATAATTTAACAGTTTACCACAAGAAGCGTGGCCTAACAGCGTCGGTGGATATAAGAACAAGGAAGTATCATCTTTGGACACGGATATGGACCGACGTGAAATTGTACAGTGAAAACATATGTGTTTTAGGATAATACCACGATACATGTATTGATCTATAATGAACGAGCACGTGTTTATATTTCCATCTGATGAGTAAGGTGAGGTGATTTGAGAACATGTGCTAATTTAGATAGGGACGTCCATTAAGGTCAATGAAGCAGGTCTTATAAGTGTCAGTGTAATATGCATTTTTGTGTTAACGTATTACATAATATGTATCAATGTGCAACGTAAAGATATTTGATTCGTATTCCCTTATTTTATTTAAGTTTCATATTCCGTCATTTCACCGCGTTCCTTATAGCGGCGTCATCTT
>WXZC020000647.1:0-11295 GCA_011317855.2 Paelopatides confundens
ATATAAATATATATATATATAATATACACGCTAACCAATAACTGCAATCAGTCAGTACTGAAAAACACTATTACTCCAGGCTTTACATATTACCATTAAACAAAAATCAGAAACATGACGCATAGTAACACCCACACATTTTCTCATTCTAGATGTTCCAAAATCGTTTTATCTTGACGATATATGTAACAGAACGTCACATGGTGATGGGCAGTCCATATTATGCTCGAGCGAACCTGTATACCACAATGAAGGTTACATCAGGTGGTTTGGATTTCCACCATGGTTTCAACATATGACGTCACGGCGATTCCATTTAATTGCGAGAAGTGGACGAAAAATAAGGTATGATTATTGTAACAGGTCTTCATAAGAAAATATTATCATTTGATCTAACCTTTTTTATTTATTCGGTTCATTGTTGTATATTGTGTCGGTAGGGAGAATGTTAAGCATTATTAATATGGTAAGATTCAAACTAACGTGACCTAACGTACCTATTCTGCAAATGTAAAGAATACATTTTCTTGATTAATGTTAGTCTACCAACATACTTTCACCTCCATAATTGTATCTAGATTTAGCCATTTGGATGTACTTTTTGCTTGCATAACGTTTTATGGTTTATTTCTTTTTCGTTGAACTGTTTTTGTTTTCTGATGTTTTCTGATACGTTTCATGCGGTTTTACTTCTCATTATGTTTAATCTGGAATATTTGTTATATTTATGATTTCTTTCTTGTATCGATGAGTTTATTTATTATACTTCGTACATGAAAATATACTATTATCTTTGGCATTTGAAAATACGCCCTTTAGTAACTATTACCTCTGAATTTGCCCTTACTGGTTTCACGATATATTATTATTTACATCCTTTCAACTACCGTCTATGACAACTTGCAATGAATATGATCTAGATAATGCTGTGAATGTTCCTGCCAACTGCACTTATTCAGACGTGGACACTTTTAATATATTTTCTGGAAGGCCTGCTGCCAATGATGTTTGTATTCTACACATTAATGCTAAGTCGTTACCAAAAATGTTATTCTATAGTTAATTTCACCCATAGTGTCAATGAGTATTCGTTTTCAGTGTTTGCTTTCACTGGAACCTGGCTCCATGACAATGCTTATACCACCCTCTATGCTTATTTGGCTATATATGTGTTTGTATGGGACGTTCTGATACACCCGGGGAGGAGTAGGCCTTTATATTAAAAGTGAACTTGAGTTTACTATTTTCAATACTTTAGATTTTCCAAATATCTTCTAGTCAATGTTTTTTTTAAAGTAAAAGTAAAGCACATCAAAATATTATAAACCACCAAGCGTAGCTATAGATGACTTTATCAGTGATTTTAATATCATGTTGGGCAGTTTAAATGTTGATCGGAAAGTTTCTTTTATTTTTTTCTTCGATACTGGCACTATTGCCTATTACGCCACATGGGTACTCATTAATGCTGTTTATTCCAGCACACCCTACTCCGATGCTTTAACGATGAGCACCAATCAGACGGCAGTATGTACCATTTTTAAAGTCTAAGGCATGACTCGGCGAGGAGTCGAACCCCCAACCTCCCCGCTGCAAGGTGGATGCTCTACCACTAGGCCAAACTGTTTCCTTTATTGCAAGTGACTTTAATATAGCCTAATAATAGTTCTGAAAATTTCGAAAACATTGCATCACCGTACTTTTATTACCCTTCAATTAACAACCCCACAAGGGTCACAGAAAATTCCGCAACTCTCATTAATAATATTTTTTGGAACATGTATACTAATTTTAAGAACCAAATCGACTGTCATTAGAACCGACATCTCTGACCATTATCCTATTTCTATCATTTGTGAAAATGTAAGGCTTAATAACAATTCTCAAAGCATTAGTATGCATACACGCGATAACGGACCATTACATATTACCAACATGGAATTAGAGCTAGAGTCCACTGACTCGCTAGAGGTCATTTTTCTGAAAATGATGATGCTTTTACTGTACTTAATATACGCTTGTTACTATTTTAAAATCAATTCAAAAGAAAATGTGTTATTTTGTAAATATAAAGGTAATCCTACTGAAGATAATTTAGCAGAGTAACTTCAACAATACGCTATGCCAAAATAATGTATTATTATGACAACTTTAATAAAAATAAGAATAATGTTAAAAAGGTTTGGTCTTGTATAAATAAAATACAAAACATATGAAGGGATAATGTAGTGAGTCCGTGTGCAACTCTGGTAACTTTGACTATGATAATAAATTTAACAATTACTTTACGACAATTGGTGAGAATCTGGCAAACAAAATATAACCCACAACGCAATACGTTTACAGTTATCTTAACGAAATAAACATGCCTGACACGTTTATTTTAAATCCCGTAAATCATGACGAATTGGTGGCCGTTTTTACAGTTGCAGAACGGTAAATCCCCTGGGTAAGATTGTCTTACCTATGATGTTATTAAACAGATTTATGAAGTATTATAGATCCACTTATTCATATATTTGTTTACACCGGTGTTCTCCCTAGCGTATTAAAAATTGCTAAAGTTATACCAATTTTCAAGCGCGGGGAAGCGAGATCGTTACAATTTATCGGCCTATTTCAATTCTACTTGCTATATCAAATATTTATGGACGATTAATACATAATACACTTTCAGCTTTCATAATCAAATATATTATATTTTACTCTAAACAGTATGTCTTCAGAAAAGGTAATTCTACTTACATGGCTGCATTAAACATTGTGGACGATATTAAATGTAATTTAGATAAAAAGTTATCTAACATTCCTCTTGTCATTGACTTATCTAAAGCTTTCGATACCATAAATCATAGTATGCTATTGCATAATCTTTACAATTACGCGATTCGTGGAATAGCATGGGATTGGTTTAGCAGTTATCTCACTAGTCGCAAACAATCTGTTCGTTTTATCAATGAGCAGCCAATAAAGTATCGTTGAATATTGATAAAACCAAATCATTAGCTTTTTACAAGAGTAGGGGCGAACGTTCACAATATCCATTACCTTTTAGAAATACAACTATTAAAAGCACGGATAGTGCTAAGAACTTCGGAGTTATAATTGATAACAAAATCTTGGTAGGACCATGTAAGGTAGTCAAGTCAGTTTCTAAAACAGTTAGTGTCATGAGCAAATGTTATTAAGTATGTATAATGCATTGCTCTTGCCACATATTACTTAGTGTATTATTATGGGGTAGTGCTTTACCCACTTATACTCAGAAATTATGTAGCCTATGCTACAAAAGAGGGCGATGAGGATAATTACAACATCTTCATTATTAGCGCATACTCCTCCCATTTTTCAATGCTATAATATTATTACGGTATACAATATCAGCTAGGAATTTTAATCACAATAATCGGAATCTCCCCAATAATTGTTGTTGTTTTTCCAGTATGACACCATGATTACCCAACGTGTTGAAGAGATGTATTATCTTTCCTTACACCAGAACTGACTTTGCAAATTCACAAATGAGAATTAAAGGCGTGTCTTTCTGGAACTCCCTAACTGAAACAATTAGAAATGTCCCTTTATTAATTTGTTTAAAAATAGTATTTGTTATCCATTGATGAGTATTTTTTTGCGATCTACGCTGTATATGTAATTCTTTCAATTGCTGACATTTTTTGGAAGAGTACATGTATAATGTCTTTTTAAATTATCTGTGTTGTAATGTTTTATGTTATATGTGCCTGTCTCTCAGTTTTGCTTATTATGTGTAGCCTACTTTATCAGGACCAGACTAGAAACTGTTTAAGTCATAGCTACCTCCGGATCCTGTTTCTTTTGTACAATGTACATTTGACTCTCGAAGCTACTGCCTTTTCAGATGTGGTTAAATGTTATATTATATTAGTTGTAACATTTTATCCTTGTATATGTGTCTGATTGTATTTGAAATAAACAAGCCATCAAGCAAACAAACAATCTCTTTTACATATTTTACAGTTTTTCTCTGATCATTTTTAAATTGCACTTTTACCTGTTTATGTATTTGTTCTCTTTACCTTATTTATTATTTACTCATGCGTTATATTATCTTATGGCATTGGGGGATTAGCTTCTGCTAGCTAAGTAATCCTCTTTAAAATAACGTTTAAGAAAAAATAATAAAAGTAAAATATAATTAATGAATGTTTCAAAACATAGTTTTGTTATAAAGCAGAGAAAGGGAGAGATAGACGTTATGCCTCTCCTTAAAAATCACAACTATATTGTTTAAAATAGGAAGGAAATGGTTTACTTTTCAAAACAAACATCATTATTTAACATTGACCTGTCATATGTTCGTAGTGCCTAGCGTAGTCTATTTTACACTATACATATCGAGTTAAAGTTGTTGTAATAATTGCTTACTATGACTAATTACACCTTTACGGGCGAGAAGTACGATACTAATGTAATATCGTCTGTACTCAACATTGCTGTATAGTTACTTCAGAGTATCTGATGGGAAGTATAATACAGTTATATTATTTTAATAGTGAAACTCAACCAGATGATTTAACCTGTTAATTCAATATACTGATTCCACCAGATTATCATTGTTATCCATCAAACTTCGACAATTAAATGCAACAGAGTGTTTGGACAGTTTGACTATTCAGGAGAACTTTGAACAATATTACAGGATAAAAGGGATCTACTGCGGTGATCTAAACAATGTTGATGTTGATATTAACTCGGAGAATTTGACGCTCATCTTACATGTCGGGAATTTGTCCGACGATATGCCAAACTTTCTTGAAATGCAAGCATTCTTTACAGATCTAAGTAAGTCAATGTTATTATAGTGATTCATTCCAATTACCGACCATACAACTCTCATTTCAACATGTATATTAAGCCTGACTTACTAACGTGACGTCAAAATCACCACAACAACAATGTAATCGGTCATATTATTAAATGTATTACTATTCTAATTATTATTATCTTCATTTATGTAGCACAATTTAGATACACTTTGAATGGTAGATTTCCTTATTACTGATGAACTTTTCGTGATATGTAGGCCGAATTGAATGCAATGTACATTGCACAGTATAGACTTATGCATGCCAACAAAAGGAAAAATATCATGTATGCAACAATATTAATAATATTAATAAATAGGAATGCGAAAAACGAAGGTCGTACCTTTCCCTGAAATTGAATAAGAGCGATGAATTCCCGCATGATGCATGTAATAAAGATATGAGAATGCTGAAGGATACTATTTATCGGGTCAATCCACGTGGATAAGTGGTCATGGATTCCCTGTCTTTTATAGACATACAATACTCAAAAGAGGAACTCGCAAGAAATATCCCAGATTAAGGGCGGTCTATCGAATTATTAAATAACTATCGAGATATTTAGCTTATGTTAATTAGGACAGTAACATTTTTCCTGAAATTACCAAATATGTATATTTCTCTATATTATGCTTTTTAGTGTGCTCTAAAATGGTAGCTGTCTTAACGCTACAATCGATGATTCCATGAAAGCAAACGACATATGTAAGAACTATCAAATAACGTTTCTTATATTGATATGTCCGATGACCATATTGCGATATATAACAAGAAGAGAGGAAGAGTCGACGGGGTGGGGGGAGGGTAGTATGGGTGCGATATCGTCCCTGTTACCATGTACACATTATCAGGGAGTTATTTAATGATACAAAACAATGATAACAAATGAAATATTTTGGCAGAGATGCTTTGTGTCACGAAAGTAACTATATTCGTAATTTCATGATAATGATTCTCCCAACACTCTCTAATGAAGTTACATATGGTATTATGCTCAATAATATGGCAACATGTCTAGCAATGAGTAAATTAAAAATTAAAATCTCGATAAAATATCACATGACAATGCATACACTACCGTACCAAACACACTTAAGTTATTACTTCTTATCGGTTTTTCATTTCAGATTGCAGTCTGGTTGACTGTACATCGCAGTGTCCTAATAGACTCTTCACCGAACCATATGGTATTATATTAACGTACAATTACCCTTCCTTGTTACCAATATATTTTTCATGCACATGGACCATCGTCGTTAGGCCTGGATCAGCTGTTCATTTACAGTTTACAATGTTTGACATATCTTGCATTTATCTTGAATCATTGGTAGTCAACGAAGGCAGTAATTCCAGCATCAGTCGTCAAGAACACATTTGTGGGACAGAAGCTGGTTCAATTATATCAACAAAGAACACACTATTTCTCAATTTGAGTACAAGTCTGCAAACAAAATCAACTGGATTCAATGCGACATACACTGAAATAGGTAAACATCGACTTTGACCAATAACCATTCAGAAACATCATTCGTTTATTAGTTGTGGCAACAAATTATCGGTTGGATCGATTATATTTTATATTAAGTTCTGCTTACCAGTTTAATTAAAACTAAAAAAAGGGAAAGGGATTATTATTTTCAATGCGATATGGTAGTAAATCTCTCTGGGTCGTTGTTCCTCCTGAAACCCTAACTGCAATTGTGAATAACGACACCAAGTTGGACAAACTTTGTATTTCTATATTTACCACTAGAAAGTATATGACCTGACATGGTCGTACTTATAACCACTGGTACTATAGTACAATAGGTCATACCAAGTAGGATAATAGCGTAATAGTCTAGATACTAAATAGGTTCTTTCGAAAAATTTAGACAAGGCTAGCCTATGTATATTCTAAATATATGAATACTTCACGAGAAGAAAATAAGACATTCACGGTACACTATATAAATTTGTCTAACTTTGATGGTATCCAGGTTAATTAGTAGCCTAAGACAAGGCCAACGCTACAATATACATATATTAAAAAGACTTACATATTACAAAGGAGATATGGCAACAAGTTCATAGCTTTCACACTATTTTCACTTTTCCTTTTTGTCGACAGATATAGGAGGATGCGGATTCTTTCCAAGTTTATCCCAAACCTGTGAATCGGTAATATGTACTGCGCCTTCTGCGAGTATCGCCAGTCGCAACTACCCCATGCTTTACAAGAGCGGCCTGGATTGTGAATGGATAATACGCACGTCAACAGGGACGTATATCGAAATCATATTTTCAAAGTTTGACGTTAGTTCCTCTACTGTCCACTGTGAAGAAGATTATTTAGAACTTGTAACAAATGGTGATGTTACTAGACTATGCAATGCAAACATTGCGGAACATAACTGGAGATATGAAAGTGTCAAAAACGAGTTAACGGTTCGCTTCAAGACCAACTATGATTCAGAAAGTGGTTCATTTTTCGCCACTTATGTGGAAAGGAGCTTTCAAATAGCAAACAGATCTAACGGTGAGATTATCTACTAAATATCTTGAAAATGTGGAATTGTGTCTCTTGTAAGAAATAATTTCATCAGGCGCATGTATGTATATAATATAGCCAGCAATGTATTCCATGATTGTGCTTAATTGATCGAGTGCGGCAATTTTGTTTTCAATATTGGATGGGGAAGATGCGAACGTGTAGCAGTCGTGGCGAGTGGTCACAGTTTTCATCATTTGTAAGGAAATTGTTTATTTGGAGATTTAAATGGAACAAAATATGAACGTTTAATTTGAATCATGATTCTGATATGTTAACTATATTGTATTTTGTTATTTTGTAATGTAACTCGCATATAAACTGGATATGTCTAATAATATGGCTGAAGATTGACCTAGAAAACGTAGGACAATATCACATATTAGAGCTTTACTGGAGCAAAATGTGAACGTTTACTTTGAAATCACAGCACTGATATTTATATGGTTGATGCTTTGCCTACAAAATCATGTAGGGAAATGTTTTATTTGGGAGATTTAAAGGGAGCAAAATCCGAATTTTTAACTTTAAACCGCTCTGATATTTTAACTCATTGTGTAATTTGCAATATGGCTAGACTCGCGTAGACAGAGTATGTGTGTATGGCGGAGGCTTCCCCTATGTATTCTTTACAGTTGAAAAAATGTTGCAGGCCAGGGGATGGATCCAAAATTGTTTTTCAATAGGAGGTAAACTGATGACCTGAAATTGAATTAAATAAGGTATGTCATATAGCGGGCATGAGGTGACAATTTAAAGTATATCACAATATTCGGGAAGAAGGGAAAACGAATAGGTTTTGAGCACACCAAGCACGCGAACATTTCAAAGGTTGACGTATGTGTGACTGTGAATATCAGATGGACTAGGCTAGATTAACTTTTAGAGGGGTTCCAAATAATATGATTTGGTAATTATTGGGGGATATCATATAAATTCTCCCCATCCATCTTAACCCCCGCGTTCGCCGCCCTGGCAGTACTGCGACACAAACGATTGCATAATTCACGATGCTGCACCTCTAAAATCACTCTGAATTCCAAAGAATGATAATTCATTCTGACTGGCGTCGTTCAACTTTAGCTCTAGAAAGAGTGAGTATTACATTGTCACTGAGAAAGAGCTAATGGTGTACCGGTGACCAAGGTATATATCTTCTCACCTATAATATTGCCACAGCCTCCCCCCGATGTGAGGTGACCAATAAGTCACAAATTGGAATAAAATCATTTAAGTTAGTGTCATCTTTATAGCTGAAATAAAATTGTTTTTGTTTGCATCGTTCCTTGAATGTTTAAATTGTGTCGTTTTGGTAGACTAATCTAAACCCATTTGCTATTATTTGATTTCATGCCTTTTTTTAGTAATTTCGGACACACTTCTTCAACGTTTGCTGTTCAAAGGTCTGTCGGATGCTTATAGCTGAGAGGGCATGCACAGAGATCAATAACTGAAGAATTTCATTTCTAATTCTAGTTTTCCCTCCTTCTTTTGTCAGGAAGAAATCGGCAGTGACGTTAGCGTTGACGGCAAATTGTTGGCTGTCACGATAATCAAATATTTGTATGGTAACATTTGGACACCCCCCAAGTCGTCGGTCCTTGTCTCGAAAGTACTCGATCAATAATGTTGACTTTACTTTACTTGACTCGAATGAGGCACTACATTGGCTTGACTCATATCGACTGAGGCACTGACTTGACTTGACTCGTGACTCGAACTGAAGTTGACTTGTTACGACACTGCTGAGTACTAACACTTCTATAGTTCTGCTTTACATTTTTACAATATAATTCAAACACGATTGATGTTATTTTCTTTACAGTACACACTGTTTGTATGGATGGTTGGAAGGTTATCAATAATCGGTGCTATCGCCACGTTGCCCTGGAGACCAATCTTCATTGGTATGATGCACACCTAGTTTGTCAGTCTTACTCTGACGAATGTTTCTTGATGACAATCCGAAGTCAAACAGAGATGAATTTAGTCCAGGAATATATACTTAAAGAAGGAAATCCAATATACGGCACATACATCGGTAAGTAGAGTATTGTATATGACATTAGAAGAAGTCTATGTGAGTTTTACTTCAGTATGCGCATGCGTCATTGACTAAGTCTCTTCGTGCACTTCACTGCGTCTGGAAGCTAAAAGTCCAATCTCAGTTCTCCACTCTAAGAAAATCGGGAGACCAATCAAGCATCGTGAATCTCCAATCATGAATATCCATAGATCGATTGCGTGTTGTCCGACAAAACCTAGTTGCCGCAAATCACGTTTGGGAAGAGTCTAATAGACCTAGTATGTTAGGCTATGAGCCTAGGTTACTACCAAATTGAGAATAACGATACTCAAGTTTGGGATCTCAAAAGTAGTCCAAGACACGCTATACTCCGTGCGATTCCGATCAAAAAAGTCACAATCCGGAAAACCGTTTTCCCTGTATATGAGACAAGCATAGAAAACACGTTTCCAAACGCAAAGCCGAAGGAATCTAATTGAGGCATGAATGCGCATGGGCCATCGAGGTCGGCGACCCCAGCTGCATAACTTAACGTTAAAGTATCTCCAAAATTCGCTAGATTAGATGGAGCCATGCCATTTAGATGTTAACCCGGGTAAGTATAGATAGGCGATGTAAATGATTTACTACCAAAAGGTAAAACGTTAACAATACATAATAAACTTGTGTTAACGAACTGAAACTGTAGTTGCCTATGTTTGGAACATAATACAATGATACTGATTTAATGCAATATCGAAAATGAATTATCTACCCACGTAAACTTGAACAAAGAAAGTCAGTATTGGTCAATTGATTACCTTTATATGTTGCTATATGTTGTTAAAATTGGTATATAAGTATATTTGAATGATGTGAAATATGTTCTCAATTACTAAGATTCTCCACTACGACGTATACCTTATTTTGGATATATGCAGCGCCTGTAATACGAGGTGAGATGACCACAACATTTATAATATAATCACAATATATCGATATCTTCAGTCGAAGGACAACCAATTAGAGTGCAATTTATACGTTAACTAAACCACCAGTTTGATAAGGTAATGGAAATTCAGAAGACGAGTTGTTCCCATAATCCTTCATATCGGTTTCCTCTTCATCTTTTTCCTGTGTATCAGAAGAAAAAAATGGTAAGTGGAACTTGGACATAATTGTATGTATTCCTCTCAAAAGTTATCCAATGGTTAACATTATTACTGTTCCGATTTGACCTCTTCAGAACTCCACCATATTTGGTATTTGTTTAATTCTTGAATATGAGGGATAAGTTCGACATGGTTATATTGTGATACAATATTATGTACAACATGAAGCCATGAAATGAACTAGTTGTAAATAAATCGTATATCACTTCAATAATTGTATGACCTTTTTCATTGTTAGGAATAACGTATATTGACGGAATACTGAAAACATCACACTCCCTGGTGGACATTCCAGTTGAACCCAGTTAACTGTGTTCAACTGGGTTCATATGAGAATTGAAACAAATTTCAGTTGGTCCCAGTTGATCTCAGTTGAATCCGAGCTAAATCCCAGTCTACCCCAATTACAACCCAGTTGGTCCTAGTTACAACCCATTTAAAATAAAGCTGGTCCGGATACAACCCAGTTGGCCCCAGTTACAACTCAGTTACATTCCAGTTGAACCCAGTTACATTATATGGGATTTGGTACACAATTCCAACTGTCTTCAACTGTAATTTCCACCAGAGCTATGCTCCATGTACGGATCTGATTTTGCTTAAATTAACATATTGATGAATATCAATGCTCAAACTGTATTGATGAATATCAATGCTCAAACTGTATTGATGAATATCAATGCTCAAACTGTATTGATGAATATCAATGCTCAAACTGTATTGATGAATATCAATGCTCAA
>WXZC020000648.1:0-11289 GCA_011317855.2 Paelopatides confundens
CCCACACATCCGTTATTTTCTAAATGTAATGCGTGAACATTTTTTAAATATTGAGTTAGTATTGCATATCTCCAATCCAACACGTTCTCTTATTGTAAGCTTTGATTTTTTTACAGATATTCCAATTCACGGGTGGCCTATTAAATGTAATAATATGCACACAATGTTCTATAACCTAGTCAGTAGCCAACGTTCCTAAAATGCATTGGACCAAATGTTTTGAATTCTCTTCCTGCATATATTAAATGTTGTAATAACCGAAATTGATCCAAGCGTAAACTTAAACAGTACCTTATAATTCAATTACTCATTTATTTTTTATTTTGTCCTGTTTCATTTTTGTTGTTTTATGTATTAGTGCAGTTAGTATAATTTCTAGTGTAGTAATTATTGTAGTTGTAAAGGGTGTTAGTGTTGTTAGTGTAGTTTCGTGAGATGCTTTTTATCGTCGTGCGTCCTCTCATCTTTTTTGTTTTGTGTTGTTAGTGTAGTTTTGTAAGATATTATTGCTGTGTATCTACTAAGGGACCACGTTATAAGCTAATCTCAGCTTATGTGGCATCCGCTCCGCCTTTTCAAATATCTCTAATCTTAGGCTAAACATCTTCTGTTCAGCTATTTTGATCTTGAACTGTATTGATTCTTCCCAATTGATTTACTATTTTGTATTATTAAACATTACATTTCCCTTTCTGTTTTTTGTGAAAAAATGTACATTTTGACATGGTTGAAATATAGTTTTTAATTTGAAATTAAAATTGAACTCTTCAGCAAGTTATATTACTCCACAAGAAGTATAAGGATCCTCCTATATTGGCCTGCCATTATGAGTTAAATGACATGAAACTTAATGCAGCATGTACGATCTACATTATATGGTTACTCTAACTCACACTTTTGTATAACACAATATGGCGGCGCAATGCATAAACAATATAGGGCGGGGGTGAGTGAGCCAACTGAACTCTTGGGGGAACCATGACACATAATTTGTGTTTGATATACTTATTTAAATAGTCTATTACTAAGTTACCCAAAATAATAAGTAGAAGAACGATTCCCCACTATGATTGGGATATTTGTACACGAGGTTACAAGTATGTGTACGCGATGTCGAGCAGTGTACAGTACATATTAAATGTAATCCACGCACGTATTGGTTGATAATAAATAAGGTGAACATAAAGTAAAGCGTAAAATGTAATTTACAACCAACAATGTTTAAACAAACTCAAATATTTCGAAGATAGACCATCTTCTTCTTCTTCTTCTTCTTCTTCTTCTTCTTCAATGAGCAGACGCTACTAAGCGTCTACTCACCAGGATAGAGTGGGACATAGCCTTGAATAAATAAAAATACCCCTCCCCGGGCTGGGACGGTGTTATGTATATTATTCTTAGAACTCTCCTGAAAATGTTATTAGTCGTTCCTTTTTAATGATTTGCTTAGGATAGGATACTTTCCCAAACCTTGGAAAAGGCTAAGACATTGTATCTCCCAAAACCTCAAAAATCATATATGGCTAATTTATTCGATACTGGTACTATTGCCTATTACCCCCCATGCGCACTCAAATAACGCTGGGCATTCTAGCACACCCTACTCCGATGCTTTTAACGCTGATCACCAAGCAGACGGTAGTAGGTACCATTTTTAAAGTCTTCGGCATGACTCGGCCAGGGGTCGAACTCCCACCCTCCCGGCTGCAAGGCGGGTGCTCTAACCACTAGGCCAAACAGTCGGTTAAAAAATCCTATACAAACCATTATAAGTATCGACCTGGCAATCTTCTCTCTGCTCTTGGTAAAATCTTTGCGAGGATACTTGACCGCAGAATTGTATTTTGAAAATAACAACTTTTTTATCCAATTCCAGTCAGGATTTCGAGGGAACAAATCCACGTTAACTCCTATTTTTAGGTTAACTGAAAAAATAAAATTGAAGAAACATTCTGCTGCACTTTTTCTTGATGCAGAGAAAACGTTCGATAAAACACGACATAACGGTCTAAGGAATAAACTCCTTTATAACCTACCAAATATAGCATTATCAGACTAAATTTCATCTTAACCGTGACCGTACAATACAAACCCATGAAGGTGAATATATACTGAAACTATTTTAACTACTATTGTAGCACTGTCCTGTTCCTGGGGATTACGTTAGCCTCAAAGCTTAATTAGACCAATTATTCTGTCCGCACTGTTACTTAGTAATTACGATTGCGCTTCTCCTAGTATTATTATTAAATTATATAACACCAAAATCAAAATGCTTCTTGAAGTATGGCAGTATTTGTTTTCTTAATGTGACACAAACTCAAATGGCCAAGTGGTTAGAGCATCTGCCTTACAGCCTGGAGGTTGGGAGTTCGACTCCTGGCCGAGTCATGCCGAAGACTGTAAAAACGGTACATATACTGCCGTCTTGCTTGGTGCTCAGCATTAAAGCATCGGAGTAGGATGTGCTGGAATGTCCAGTGTTACTTGAGTCTCCATGGGGCGCATAGGCAATAGTGCCAGTATCGACATAATTAACCAAATAAAGAAATTAAATACCATCCACAGTACTGATTATCGGATTGCTTTCAGACTCTCGTTTTATTTCTAATAGTACTATTTTTGATACTGGTAATACCGATCCTCTTTTTAATGTCTTAATTCAATTTAATAATCGGATACTTAAAAATAAACCTTTTATCTGATCCCCTAATTAAAAAGCTCATTCTTAATTACTTGGTGGCCCATTTGCATTCAAAACCTAAAACTAAATCCACACTTGATATCTTGGAATTCCATTCTTGGGGCGAGTCCTCGGCTATTGTAGAGGGAGTGGGTTCCCTAGATTAGGAAACTCAGTGTCTAGAGTGCTTGTGAATTAGACACTGCCCTCGCATTGAACATCACAGTCACCGGGTGGGTGTAATATGCCATTCCCCCATGGGGCTGATTGACTAGGACCGAAGCAGCGTCCTTGGGTGGAGTTCCCTTTTCTTTCTAAGTAACTGCTTCCAATTAGTTGTATTTAACTTGGTCTTCCAGTTATTTTTATTGATATATATTTTAGTATGCCTTTCCCGTAGGAGCTTGGCTTCATCCAGCTCGGTCGGGCTTTCATCAACAACAACAAAAACAACAACATTTTCGTTTCTGTTGTCTGATGATCATTCATTGGGATAGACGTGAAACCCAGAGTTATGGCTGAAATATTATAGGTATATATCCATATACTTTAGCTCTATATTTAGTATTGAGCACTGTTTCTGTATTCTGTACCCACATTACTGCTGTGTTGCCTAGTGGTTAGAGCATCCGCATTGCAGCCGGGAGATTGGGAGTTTGATTCCTGGCCGAGTCCATTGCCAAGACTTTAAAAAGGGACCTACTGTTGTACTGCTGGGTTCTCATTGTTAAAGTATCAGAGTGGGGCCAGTTGGGTGCCTGGATGTAAAATACCACCCTACGTGAAGTGTACGTTACAAGTCACTTCGGCTTCCCACGTGTATATGTGGCAGCTTATCGTCGTAAAATAACTGAAACTATAGTATCGCTCCTCTTTCAAGTTGAGCACTTTTGTCCCGACACACATATTTTATTTTCCTTTTCCTATCATGGACTACTTTCGCCTTAATTACTCTACTAGGAATATCCCACTTCCCCCCACCCCAAACAAAACGAGTTATTTAAACGTGCAAGAGAGTCAATCGAAAGCCTTATCAAACGGATGAGGTGAAAGGCACTGTCCTTTCTTAAGGCCGACAACGACACTGACTCGGATGACTGCAAAAACAAGGGGGTCTTATGACCTCAAATCTTTAAAGAAATCCGCCCCAAATTGGGGACCTGATACCATTTGAGCGCGACATGTTCCAGCTTGTTAAAAACGTTACTTTTCAGTCAACATTAAGGGATGACATAAAGGAAATGTCTACTTCCGACAGAAAGTTTTGCAAATATATATAAAGGCTTTGCAAAACCAATTATTGGCTGTTTTGCTTTCACGATCTCAATCCTATAACTGCTATCCCTGAATCTCTTCCGAGATCTAACCATTCTCATTTGTACCAATTTGGTTTTATAGTTTTCAATCACTATACATACATATATTTTTTTTGGGTGAAATGGTGCTCCTTCCCCTTACATCCATTCACCAGGATCCATTTTAGTTACAGATACAGATCATAACAAAATTAAAAGTTATCCCCCTCACACTTCCGGAAAATCTCGCATCTGTCCTGGTTTGTGAGAAAGGAATTGAAAGTGGCATTTGTTACTTTTGGTGTCGTTGGCGCAGTTTTGTCGCTGTCTGGAAATGTTGGGACTTTCTGTTGGGACAATCATATCTTTTTTTCTGGTAAAAATGACAACATCCACCTCGATCCCCAGTCCTCGGATCGTAGTAAAGCCCCTGACTGTGGATATAAATTTGCTTCTGTACAAAAGGTAGCAGCATCATTAGACATTTAAGCATCATGCAAAACAATTCTTAAAACACAGGGGCAACCCCTCCTTTATACCCTTCTTCTATGGTCCATTTAAAGAAGGTTCGTGACCTCTAAATCAGTCTGGAAGGGAGACTTAGATTGCGGACACATCTTCTGAAATCAGGCGCACGCTACTGACCCTAGCCACATCAAACCATCCCCGACCTCCGCCCAAAATAAATCCCGAAAAAGGCCCGGGCTCCAAATAAATGTACCCATTTCAAACACTCAGTAATTTTGACTATTTTGCATAATACGAATTGGGACTGAAGTTGGTATTATGACAATAACTATTGTTGAGGTTAATGTCACACTTTTGAACCGTGTCAGTAATACTAAGAATATTGTGGGTAGTGGAATTTGGTTATGTACTTCTAGGAACACACCACAACTAGCTATACTTGAGTACAGAGGTGTGATATAGAGACATCACTTACCACACTTTTAATCCATGACATCTCCCAAATGGAACTATATTTTCATATCATTTATGATATCGTTATCGCCGTCGTTATAATTACTCTTTTATCGCATAGAGTAAAGGACTATTTATATCGTACATGTCAGGTGTGATTTATGATGTGGGACGGACGCCTGGTGGGGTGGGGTGGCACTCCACTAAATCAATACTGTTGAAGTCGCCTATGTGAGAAATGAAAAACAAATTTGAGATGAAAGACAGTTACCTCAGTCACGTCGCTGGACATACCAGCTTGACAGCTAGTGCCTCTAGCAAAAGGAGATATCCCTGCAAGAGAATGTCCAGTATAATTATTACGTATACCGACCATACGACACAACAACTTAAATGTGGCCAGTTGTGGTCATCATTACCGGGGTATAGTTTACGACGTATTACTTGAATATCACTAAAAGCATTTTATATATGATACAAAAAGTATAACTTATAATAATGGACGCATATAAAACATTATACTGTCGACCAACTATATCGGTTCATACAACTACCGAAATCATTAGCATGTACAATGATATAAAGTTGATGTAGGTAGAATCTGTCCAAATAAGTATAGAACAGTAACACCTGGATTATCCGAACATGTTGGCGTCAACTTGCACGGTATGTGGATATGAAAACAATCCGGTTAATCAAGGTTGTATACAGCAGCATGGGCTACCCTTTATTGGTCCTTACAATACAATAATGCAATATGTATTATAATGTGAAATTAGTGTTTCAGACAAACCATTGTATATTGGTACAAGGAATGTGAAGTAATGACATGATTGTTGGTTGGGCGCCTCTTCACGGCTGCACCACACGATTGAGTTCTCTTGAGTTTTGCTTCATTTTCTCCGCTAACCGATTGTTTCGTTTGCTGATACTCGCACCAGTTGCCCAGGAATATATGTTGTTTCACTCACACTATTTTGTTTTCTGTTCCACTGACGATTTGTGCCGGGCTTCGTTCATTTTCCAATTGAGATACTCAAACTATCTTGGAGTCTATACCTCGGTTTTCTCCAACCAACCTGTCTGAACTTTTTCTACAAAGTTGCTTTCCACATTGTTCTGCCACAATGCTCGTCGGATTTAACTTTTCGCTGGTATCCGACTGTACGAACAACTTCTTCAAATCGTGTGCATATACCCATCACAAACACTCCACCTCTCCGCAATGCATTGAAGCTTAGTGTCGCACTTCTTAATGCACGCTACATATGCAACAAGAGTGACCGCATTACCAACTTCGTCGCTGAGTAGGGACTAGACATTCTTTTTCTGACGGAAACCTGGCTAACATCAAAGGACACGGTTAGTCAGGGCGGGGTCAGTCGTGACGGTTACGGCTTGAAACATCTTCCACGTGTGGGTAAGAAGGGTGGCGGCGTCAGTGTACTGTTCAGATCATTATGTATCGCCCACCGCATTCTAAGATCCCCACCTTCTTCGATGACTTTCAACATCTTCTTGATGATCGTACTCGCCTAATGATAAATTGATACTGCTAGGTGATTTTAACATCCACGTCGGTGACAACAGTTCTGCAGCCAAGCAATTTATTCAGCTCGTCCAACAATACGAGCTCACGCAACACGTCTCTGATTTCACTCACAGCAATGGACATAGGCTCTCGATTTATTGTTATCCCGCAACAGCGATATCTCTATCAGTGATATTAGCGTCACTGATCCCTCCGTCTCTGATCACTTTGCTGTCACTTTTCATTTAACAATCTCTAAACCTCCGATACCTCGCAAAGTATTAACTTGTCGTCGCATAAAATCCATCTAACTACCATCTTTCCGATCGGGCCTCGCACAATCTTTATCACCGTTTAACATATCTCCGCATTGTGACTAAGGTATACGACAATACACCGAGATACTGGAATATCTGCTGGAGCGTCATGCTCCCGCCAAACGCCGTAACGTTTGTTTCCGTCCGCGAGCAACGTGGCTTGATGCCGGGATAATCGCCGAAAAGCAAAAAGAACGGCGTTTGGAGAGGTCATTCCGTCGTAGGAAACTAACAGTTGATCGACAGCTATGGAAACAAAACAAGCCCGCCATGTGCATAGCATGATCGCTAATGCCAAGTTTAGTCAATTGTTCGAGGCTGTCATGAACCCGCCGCGCACTGACAATTTCCGCGTTGTTAGCAAAGTATTATACAAAGATATTCCGTCACTTTTACCTAATGACACAAATCCTTTGGATATCGCAACCAAATTCAGCCAATATTTCTTAGACAAAATTCGTAACATTATCGACTTTTTTCCAGCCAAACCTCAGGGAGACACTCATGTTGACTCCTTGTTCGCTGACATATTTCTGTTCAGTTGATAATAATCAATTTCCCAAACTTATCAATGCCATGACACGTACTCGGTGTCTTCTTGGTCCTATACCTACTAGATTACTTGTTAGTTGTATTCATGATCTCATTGACATAGTTGCTTGCATTGTAAAAATATTATTATTTACTGGTGAAGTACCAAAATCCGTTAAACGCGCTATTGTTACCCAACTTCTAAAAAAACCTTCACTTAATTTGATGTGCTTTATTAACACGAACACTCTTATTGAAAATGTTCAGTCTGCCTGTCGGCCCTATCACAGTGTTCAGACCGCGTTAGTGCGCGTGCACAATGACATGTTGTGGGTTCTGGACAAGAGGAAGGGAGTTACACTTGTTTTGCTTAATTTCCTTGTTCCCTTAGTATATGACGTTCCTCAAGGTTCCGTTCTTGGTCCTGTACTTGATTCCATTTACACTTGTCCCCTCAGTAACATCATGCGCAACCGTCATGTAGATTTTCACATGTGTGATGACGTTACAGAATTGTAATTGTATTTTACTGCTCCTAATTTTGGGTCTGCGTGCCAAATCTTGTCCGAATGTGTTACTGAGTGAATGACTGAAAATCGATTAAAGTGCAATAATGAAAAAACGCAACTGCTTGTCATTACGTCACCCCATCTCAGTCGTCAACTTGATTACACCTCAGTCAGGATTGCTTGATTAATTAAGAAGTGTATCCCCCAATCCATCGGTAAGAGGATCTCACTCCTTTCAGCCAATGTTGATACATTCAATAGCGCTGCCCATCTGTACAACGATACCCATTCAGAACACACATAGTAATACCAACAATAAATAGAGTCAGAAACATAATTTGGTCCACCCCGCACTCCTACCCCTCCCCCTTCCCACCCCCTCATATAGCTGTAATGTACAAACGAACGTAATATGTTTTTCAAGTTGCTAACCAAGCATTTCCCAGAGAAACATCCCCTGCAAAAAAAATTTCAACAAAAACAAAGTGAAACTAAGTTATAGTTGTATGAGCAACGTCCAATCCCATATTCGTGGACATAACAATGGCGTCATAAAACGTGATCTCACTTCACATTAGCGCACTAGCAATTTCAGGACTAAACAAAACTAATTACTACATTGATCTGTGTAGTGAGGCTTTCAAACAAAGGTATTACAGCCATACAAAATCATTCTGTTACGAACTCTATGAGAAAGAAACGGAGCTTTCAAAAAATATTTTGAACTTAAACGTAGGGGAGCAATTCCTTGTCAAATGGCATATTCTGAAGCACTCAAACAAGACGAGAAACTTTACATTCTCCTGTCAAAGGGCACAAATTCACTCAACAACCGTTCTACGTGTATCTCTAAATGTCGTCACTCAGCCTACAGGACAATGCCATATGATTGATCAAAGCGTAAATAACTGTTTTACGACCCGGTTTTACGTCAGAGTGGTGTAAGTGGGTATCTATTTTATATAATAAAATAAATGGTAATTTATCGAATAAGGTTTTTATTGAGAGAGGTATTCGCCAAAGGTGCCCACTTTCGCCCTCATTGTATGTTGTGTTTATTGAGCCCCTTGCTCGTTATACAGCCAAATATAAAAGTATTCGCGGGCTCGCTCACCCTGGCAGCAATGGAAAAAGTATCAAACTTTTACAGTATGCTGGTGATGCTATTGATTTATTCCCTAATGCAACGGGTGTTTGTATTATCTTGTCTAAATCATGTGGGTTGAAGTTGGGTGGTTTTGTTGGGCGTAAGCTTGCGGCTGATATTAGCTTGAGCGAAATATATATATTACAATTACGGGTGCTAGTTTGGTTCGCCAAACTCAGTATATAGTAATTAATCGAGACAGATCGAAAAGGCAATTTCTCTGTTAAATATGTGGAAAGGGAGAAGTCTGACATTCATTGGCAGGGTACTGAATATAAATACGGTTATTTATCCTTTATTTTACTTTGTGGCCCTATATTTCCCGTCCGGGCGGTTGTTAGGGAGCTATTGAAAGCATCATTCTCTTTCCTCTGGTGGGGGAGACAGAGTTAGTCGCTAGGCATGTTATTACTCTTGATATAATTGAAAGTGGGTTGGGGTTAGATGACTATTATTAAATTAAATGCATTGTTTGTCAGACCGGTTTTTTGGTATTCTATCGGGTGATCCGTTGCTTTGTTCTGCTTACTCTACTCGTTTTTTTTTCATTTCTAAGGAGCTTCGAATATTTCAACCAGATATATGCTCTCATTCACGGCATAATAGTGACTAGTGAATTATTGTGAGATTATTAGTTATTTATTTAAAAACGACCGAAATTTTGTATTCGAACTTTTTTTCTGTTAAGAGGATTGTGGAATTGCTCAAGGTGAAACATGTTACCCTTAATGTTTTGTGTAACTTCCCATTAATTCATTGGAAGGAAATTTGGAAGTTTTCAGTGGCGTTGTGCTCACATGGTTTTACATGTTTTTTTTTTACATGGTTTTAGATACCAGGGAGAGGGTTACGAAGTGTGGTATGGGGAGGGGGTCTTTGTTCTTTTCCGGGGTATAACCATTTTGAGACCATGAGCCATGTTGGATCAGTAAAATCTTTAAATTGTTAGCGTGGAGTCTGTTTTTCAGTCAGAATTTGCTTATGGTTGACACGTCTGCGCAAAATATCCCTACAGAAACTTTTAACAGGTTTTGGTTTATATTTTGTGTAAGTAGATTTTTTATTTGGAAGGTGCGTTGTATACACATTTTTGAATCTCGTTTTATTTCTGACGATGATGTGATTTGTTTAATTAAAAATGAAGTTAAGTTCCGGGTTCAGGCTGATTTTAAGCGTTTTTCTGGAGTTCAGTTTAAAGATATGTGGGTTCAAGGGAATTCGTTTGTTTATATCGACGAGGACCATTTACGTTTTGATAGTAACTTCGAGTAAATTGTATATGTAGTTTTGGTTTCTGAAGTTTAAATTAAGAAACTTTCCAAATCTTTAAAGTTAATTTCTGTTTCTCAATTTTCACATTCAAGACACATTTCTGTATCTTGTAAATAATATATATGTATAATGTATCAGTGTCAATAAACTTGAAAGAAATAAATGAGTTGCAGTGTGGCAAATCGTGTGGTTTGTCGAGTAATGTCTCCCTGTTGTCGGAACCATATTAAAGTCTCATACGGGCGATTGTCCATCTAAACTATCAGGTATAGATTGGCGTTCACCCGGTTAGTAGGCGGGATAACTAGCACCCCCAGGGATGAGTGGCTGTTGGACAAATCTTGCGATTTAAAACTATAGTAGCCTACCGATTGTGCAAATGCTCATACTATATGTGTGTCATCAACTACTTACTGAATGTGCTGTAGTTGATATGTGACTTTAAATTTCACACTTTTTAAACTCCGAATAGGGTGACTGGGCTGTACTGAACTTGAATAGAGCCGTTACTGTACCGGTTTCACTGTGCGCATTTTACTGTATATACATGCTAAGCATGTAGTCGTTTGTTATTTATGTCGACATACATTTCTTTGTTGCAGAAAGTGATTCCATCTATCTTTGCTGTAAGGAAATATATTAAAATGAAGATTACAAGACAAGTAGTGATAATATTTGTCATATGCTACCTTAGCATCGTTGCGGGACGTCGTAAGCGTAAGCCTAAACCTGCTGTCTTTCGAGCTTTCTGCCCACCGCACTGGACATATTGGGGTGAACACTGTTACAGGTAAAGTTTATATTTTAGCTTTTTAATAATTGAGTTTATCTAGAAATTTAGTCGAAGGTCCCTGCCACGTCACTTCAAACAGTCAAATCATCTTTGAACCAATTATTTGAGTTACATAAATCCACATATTGTAAAATAACGTAACAATATTGATATGGAACATATCCAATAACAGTTGCATGGTTTGCTAATGATGAATTGACTATCTATAGCGCATAAAATCAAAATCGGAAAACATTACTATTCATGATGCAGTAGTCCCAAAGTGTGAGAAAACTGATTACCTTGGCGTA
>WXZC020000649.1:0-11279 GCA_011317855.2 Paelopatides confundens
TATATATATATATATATATATATATATATATATATATATATATAATAGATATCAATATAGTAATTTAACAAAGACCGAAAAGTTATTCGCGCCCTCATTTTCTATGTATTCCCTAATATTGAGAAAAATGAAATTGTCCCCGCCTTCATTCAAATACGCACCAAATGATGTAATACCATCCCGTCCACCCCGTCATTTAGGGCTTACCTTATTTCCGTCAATTTTGGATCCCCAAAACGGCTTACCGTATGTTTGACCGATTTGCCTCCCCATAGTCGATTAATGTATCCCAGTTGCCAAAAACAAGGTTTGGTCGAGCAAGTGTCCACCTAATTGCTACATGGTAGATACATTTTCGTTTGGTACATATACGGCATAAATAGCACCATAAATAGTTGGCTGTCGGTCAAATCATGCTTTTTTGTTTAAATTCTCGCTGTTGTCGAAAGTAGTCTCGTCGGGCAGGTCGAGCGATGATTATCTAAGCTATCGGGTATATTCAGGCTGATCTGGTTCACGACGAGGGGTTCAAATATCCGACCATTTTGCAGATAGATGGCGCTTAAAACAAATCAGGATCAGCCACGGACACATATGAGGACAACATTTCATCTCAAAGTGATAATTTCCTCTCTCAATTTCCAAAATCAATCCAGCCTCTGTATTAATTTCTCAGAATGGAATTGGCATTATCATATGTTGGAACTTATGGCGTTGTCGGAAAATAATGGCCTTTCTGTCGGAATAATCACATATTTTTTCGGATAAAAATAGCAGAACCCCTCCCGAAAAATCGGATCTTGGTGACGCCAATGAGACAAAGCCTCATCGTAGCTACATTGCAAATTACAAAATATGTTAAAATAGAAAAGCTTTGATTCAAAGTAAATGTTCAGATTTGTAAGCTGCAAAATTCAAAATGTACATAAAAAGGGGAAGGAACGCATTTCTCCCTGCCCATCGGTCACTTAGCAATCGAGAATTGGGTTTCGACCATTTCCACTTCCGGCCCACCCTAATGTTGAAACAAAAATCACCGCCATTGCTTGAACAAAATCTATATTGTTAGTACAGTATATCTCATTAAGGTCAATGTTATTAGATTTATTAAATTTATATATTTACGTGACGTGATTTGCCGGTGACAATGTGAATATAGTAAATGCCCTAGCGCTAGTCATAACTACCTTTTAGACAGTCCAAGTAATATGATTTTGTCAAATAGTGGGGAGAGAATCTGATACGACGTTCCACACTCAATATAGTGGGTGACACGCCCACCCCACCTCACCCCATAATCCCCGCACAATATGCTTATATATTTGCAGAGACATCACGACTGTCACGACAGTCATGCAACTGGCTCTGTGCCTTCCTAGTTTCTCGAATGTATCATAATACAAACAAATAATAAACAAATCCAGTAGACGGCGGGGCGCGCGACCTGCATACGCCATTGTGCACGTCCCGGAAGTTGGAGTGCGACAATAGTTTGTTGTTAACAATTAGATCGAGGGATAAACGTGTAGGTGGAGGAGGTAATGGAGAGATGCTGGAACATTTTACTGATATATCACATGTATGTCAAATGTTTAAAAACCTTACGATAGTCCGTTATTGTTCAAAGGAACAAATCCATATTTAGCCCAGGTCTACAGCAACGATGACACATGCCTAGCTATAAGTTGATAATAATAACCATAACGTGATGAGCCTAGTCAATAGTTCATTCAGTATTCTTATACGGATTCAAATGTTTTATAGCGTTATTATGAAACATTACATTGTAGTTACATGATGATTGAGCCACGGAATTGCTGCAAAACCGTGCCCTTTGAAGACATGACACAATTAACAGCGCCGCTAGTCGTCAGCGCCGGAAAAGTCATATCAAAAGTCGTGATCATATGGTTTTGTGTATGTTAACTGTAATAGCGCGGAAGCATATAATGATATCACTTCATCGTCATATCAGTTGTGTTCTTCTTCATATGAATGTGTTTCTTTGAATAACTTCACGCCTTGTTCACAGTTAGTGTTGCATGTTCAAGTATATGTGTCGCTTTTATGTGAAACAACTTGATCATACAAGTTTATTTCATTATTAAATATATAGGTATAGTTATTTTACGACGCTTAGCTGCCACACATGTGGGAAAGCCGAAGTGGCTTGTAACTTACACTTCACGTCGGGTGACATTTTACATCCAGACACCAGACTGGCCCCACTCTGATACTTCAACGCTGAGCACCCCAGCATTACATGAGTAGGTCACTTTTTTAAAGTCTTGGCAATGACTTATATTTTAGTAGTCACATCATTTGAACTTATATAGTGTTCAGACAATTATTCGATTTCATCAAACGTGTTGGTTTCATTGCGACATTGATTTGCTTCGTCATCATTAGTTATGCCATCATTAGTGTTGCCCTTTCGGTGTTCCGGATCCCGGTACGACATGAGAGGCGCACTAAAACGGTTATTAACGGTATCATTTTCCGAGTAGAGAGAATCAACGGGTGGGTACGAAGCAAATCGGCCCTCGAAAATGTCTGCATTTTTATTACATACGACACCACTACGGGAACCGTAGACGAACCATATTCCATTGATTTTGATATTACAGTCCGACTACGAGTTAATATTCATGATGTCGATATATACGGCATTTAAGTATACAAACAACTTATATATAATGTAAATGAACCGAGCCCGTCGACAACGGAGAGAATAATTACCGGTTTATGGTCCTTCGATTCGAACTCACCTGTTATCCATTAGTGTGCACTATTTGTCTTGCGTTGATACAATGACTGGCTTTATTTACATAAACAAGTGTAATATGGCATATACAGTGAAAATCATGATACGTGATATATACATTTAAAACATGACATTGGTACACCTACATCATACATGACTCTTTTAAATTATTAACCAATACGACTCCTAAAATTCAACTCGGGGAATAACCTACACTCAGTCATAATACACTATAAGACTCATTAACATATTTCGGTACATCATATGACCTGGACAGGACCAATAATACATATTGCAACTAGAGCTGAATAGCCTTTTTTTTCATATACCAGAACTCAGAATTATATTTAATAGTACCCATTCTTAATTAAACAATGCACCCCATAATGTGCATGTAACTGTACACTACGCCGTGATACAGTATATCAAACAACTGATTAAACATCTCAACCACGCATGCCAAAATACACAATCTAAATACAAAAATACAATACCAAACATGCCGCGAATTTGGGGCATGAGCCTACTTGGGAGCCGTTTTCTCATTTGGGAAATTCAACAAATATGAAAACAATATGGCATATATCGAAAAGCATTACATCAAATACAGTCAATGCAATGATTGTGACGACTTATATATAACTCAACATGAATGATTAATATGGTTCAAAATAAACTTCAACTATTATAGACAGGGCTACAAAAACAACATTGACGTAGCAAGTCCTTCTGCTGGTCATACTTGATTATGTTCCTAGTCCATATAGCCATTGCTCGCTATGCAATTCAGCTGATACAGTAAGCTAGAAATATTACAGAGACTTCTTATTCACAAAAGGCAACATAATACTTATCCAGACTCAAATACATCCTTATATAAATTATACACTAAGATAATTATATTCTTAAAAGTAAACCACATTCAAAATACAAGCATATCACTAAAGTTTAGCCTAATAACCCCACATTGTTTACAATTCCATTCGTCACACTCAACTGCACAACAAATGATACAGTATTACAATTCACTAAAGTTAACGGTATAGTACTGAACTAGCATTTACAGGTCCATGCTCTGTAATTAAAAATAACAGGACCCTCGTCTCTCATTCTCTAACTTTAACCAACATAATGATTACATGGAAAGTAACTCAAATATATGTCACATAGCAATAGTAACGATACGATATGTTCCTCCCAGAAAAATTGATGTTAGTTTAGAATCCGTACACGGAAGTATATTTCCTGACGATCTAAGAGAGGGCGTTTTTTGATGGTGAAAGTATACAATGGAGCAAAAGACTAGTTTAAAGTTTATTTCTAGTAGAGTTATAATACGAATGTTTCCCTTATAATACGAAACGTAACTGTACAATATGAAAACAAAAATTACAATGTGAATGGTGTAATTATAATATGAAAGGTAACATAACAACATTGCCATTGTTACAACTAGAAGTAACACTTGATATATACCCCTAAAGAGATTTAGTGCATGCATATAGTATGAATGAAACTGTACACGACGGTGTTTAATGTATATAATTCTGTATTAACGAGTACTAATACTACTATCTACATCATGTTTCAACTCGACTGTAGCGGTTGCGTAGTGTTTATAACACATCTATTTTCCGACTGTGTGGCCTAGTGGTTAGAGCATCCGCTAATTGCAGCCGGGAGGTTCGGAGTTCGACTCCTGGCCGAGACATGACCAAGACTTTAAAATGGTACATACTGCCGTCTTGCTTGGTGCTCAGCTTTAACAGCATCGGAGTAGGGTGTGCTGGAATGTCCAGCGTTACTTGAGTGCCCCCAAAAAAATCCCATTGGATATTTGCGTTCATATTTCTGCCAGATTTGAACGTTGTGTCATTTACAATGAGGTAATGTTACCACCCGGCTCATTTATGTAAGTACATTTCATCTGCTACTGCCATATGTCTCTGGCTAGTTACTTGACCTAGACTAGGTCACGCTGAATTAAGTCTTTATGATGAAAAGTAGACGTAAGTTGGCTACTGTAGATGGCTAACCATAACCCTCCAATGTGTATATCTAGCTAAGCCCTAAGTCATACTAACTATGTTATGTTATGCCTCGTATAAACTTCTTCCATCCTTTGGGCGCTTCAACAAGTTAGGCCATCGGCCTAACCGGAGAGAAATGAGGCCAGGAATGTGTAGGTTTTTCTGAAATTGATGAGGTTATGATATATGAACTTTGAGTGCCGGGTCGAACTTGACGGATGTTCAGGGCTTTTACATCCAGATCCTAGCTGGCCCCACTCTGATACTTTAACGCTGAGCATCCAGCAGTATAGCAGTAGGTCCCTTTTTAAAGTCCTGGCAATTACTCGACCAGGAGTCTAACTCCAAACCTACCGGCTGCGAGGCTGATGCTCTACCACTAGGCCAAACAACAGTCGGTCATACTAACTAGGCCGCTTATCATATATAAGTTAGGTATGAACCTAGCTGTAACCTTTGGCGGTGAAATCACAAAACATTTCCCTAACTCCAGTCTAAACCCTAACCCCATACCTAACCCCTACCCCTGTTTGTACTCGCTCGAAAATAAACATGAAATATCTAGCAGAGTTTTATCTGTGCCAAAATACTTTGTATGTGGACAGAGCATTGTTATTATCCCTATTGTGTACTATTCATTGTTCGTGCATGCGCTAGAGCACAGTGTCGGCGGTTCTCAAGATCCAATATTTTGTCAATGTGAAAGTTATTGAAGCCAGTTGTACAGTTCAGTCAGTTTCTTCCGTGAACGGATTCTAAATTAGCCGTATAAACAAACAAGAATCATTCTTGCATTCTCAAATTAAATCAAATAGGCATGCATAAAACAACACGTGTATATCATAACGTATGATACTTTACACACTAAGACCATAAATACAAAGCTTAGCGACGCTTCGGCCAACAACAACCAACTAGAACTTCGTATTACGATCGTAAAATAAATTAATACGAATTACGATTACGGGTTTATTCTTTTAAAATTAAATTAACATTATATCTTACTTTTAAAACTGGTGACTGGTTCCAAATACAAAAACTGCACGCTATATATCGCTGAACTATAGCCTAATTCAGCGAATCATCTCCGTTGAGAGTAGACCAGGCAGAGGACATAAAATAATCACATCGTAAACCATTTAAAACCCCGGGAGTTCCAAACTACTTCCGACTTCAGACAACACTTCAGGGGCCCCCAGAAATACAATAACACGTCAGAACATTGTTGGGAAATTTACAACCCAAATAAAGATTCAATTATATGGGATAACGAGGTATTTACAGACTCATAATTGCCGGAGTTCCCACCATACATCTTCCCATGACGGAGGCTGGTGGCAAAATAAACTACCCACGCCTATATAACAATAGGTAGCAAACACACATGGCCAGACCTGTCCAATACAATCCAACAGGGTGTGCGACGCCAACATTTAAATTCACTACACAATGATTTATCAGTTCATAATTATCTAGTAATATGATTACATTTTAAAGCAGAAATCACATTAGAACACTCATATTCATCAATCGATCCTGCTTTTATCTTTTCCCACTAGTATACAACTATTGTAAGACGGATGTACTTGTAACTCCATTGTTATCAACAATTATCATTACATTTCCCCTGCCCACGTATTAGGTAAATCATTAGTACAAACATTAAGGTTTGTGTATTGTGCAAATATGTACCAATACATACCGCTCTTTGTTCATTCCCGTGACATATGTAACATGTCACTTTCAGTGATGACTCATTTTCCTGCAAATGATCAACTAACTCTTCTGTGGAGTTATGACTTAATTTATTAACTGAATACAAATTGTGTTTTTACAAAATCTAGTTCATAATATTAATACATACAACTAATGTATATGTACTGGTAAGAACACATCTTCAGGAAGTCACCACATACAGCATTATGCTTTCCTCAATGCAAATTAATAACTTCATGATTGCAATTTTATTTCAACATAGCTTAACTACATTGTTTCTGCGGTGCGATGGATTAAATGAGAAGTCAATCGTCATTGCGGTGTTAAAGCATGTGTCGGTACAGCTCCAATGTCAGAACAGTGAGACATTGCTAAGACGATGGGAATTTGACGAATCGATCCTATTCAGTGATACATTCTTTATTGGCAAAATATATCGTGGCTACAAGCTTAATACTGACGATTACTCTCTCCACATCATCAACGTTACATATCGACACGAGGGACAGTATGTATGTCTCCATGGTAACTATTCGATCTCATCGTACCATCTAATGATATATGGTGAGTTACTGATTTTGTTTTAATTTCACCTTGGATTTGCAGGATGGTTTTCTGCTTGCAGGACATTGCGTCGGGTTATACGAAGAATTCTACTACACTTATTCTGGTCTTATAAAGTCCAATCCCATATCATGTTCCATTATCAACAAAATGTAAATGTTCTGTAAAACAACGTTATAATAGTTGAAAATAAATTAAATATAACTGTTAGGGTAATGTCGTGAATCCCTGTACAAATTTGATAGTACAACATGTCTGGTCGTCTGTAGAATAACATTCGTTTATTTTCTAGTCTTTACAATGTAGCTAAGGACACAGTTGAGTTTACTGTATTCTATATATCCAACGAAATCACTCATTCTTTTGAAAGATGTAAATAACTTGAAATTATACAATTAAAACAACACTGCATACCTATGTGTAGTATCGTATAATATTTCCTATATTTCAGTGTATATTATTAATTAGAAATATGATGGACTCTTTGTTATTACGCGTTTGCTTTCTTTATATATTAATCTTGGAGCAACACCACAATCTTTTCGAATCCAACAAGATACCATTTTCGCTAGATCACAACAAAATGACAGCTAGACAACCTAACCTCAAGAAATCATTGTACAAAAGCACGGATAAGTTGTTTATCTCTGAGTCTCACCTTAAGTTTCTTAGAATTTGTATTAATTCAGAACAAACTGTTTCCTAAAGGACTTAGACTCAAAGCCCACAATATTTTTCAAAGTGACATTAACAGTAGAGAACAATGTGTAAATTCCTTACAGAAGACATCGGTGTGTTTAATGTAACAACCCATGTCGTTTATTTAGAACAAAATTCAAAGGTACTGAAACTGTGGACAAAGATATACAAAACTCACATCATATCGAAGATCAACACGCTAAAGACAATTTTGAAAGAACAAAAACTGTTAGTTTTGTCTGAACTGGGCAGAAAATAACGAAAACCATTCTCCTCTTTGTGTTATGAGATTAACACCAATCTAAAGAAGAAAACGACCAACTAATTCCACATAACCTCGACAACTTGCGGAACCTCTTCTTCGGTTTACGTCCCTTTCCCCATAATTGACGGGCTTAAACGTTCGTTGATCTAGTTCGATCACCATTTGCGGAACGAATTCATAATATTAGTATATGTAAGAACAGCCCATCAGTAAGTCAACATATAATATAAGTATGCTTTTCCCGGTAGGATAAATACATTCATGTTTACAAGTCCACTTCAGCATATTTTATTTACATTATTCCTTCGGTTCTCAGAATTCAATGGGAGATTGATCGACATTGTGGTGTCAAAGAATGAATCTGTGGAGCTACAATGTCACAGCAGTGAGACGTTGTCAAAACGATGGGAATTTAACGAATCGATCCTATTCAGCGGTAAACTCTTTTTTGGCAAAAGAAATAGCGACTACATGCTAACTTCTGAAAATTACACTCTCTACATCAACAATGTTACATATATACACGAGGGTCAGTATGAATGCCTCCATGGTGATTATTCGATATCATCGTACAATCTAGTAGTGTATGGTGAGTTATGAGCGTTTGTATTTCACATTGCTTTGTTCTTTGAATGTTGCCCTAAGTGAAGTACACCCATTATAAGAACATGTTTTCACGGTATTATGTGGGGCTGCATGTAGTGCTTCCTAGATATATTATGCCCATAAAGAATATAACCATATGATGATGCAGTATTCACGAATTTTAATCACTAATTATTTTGGAAGATGTAAATCAGACAAACCAAGATTCTGTAAAAGTATATTTGATTTTGATATGTTATCCATTTCCATCGTCGATTTTAAGTTAGTTTTAAATGTATGTATTTTTGCAAACGGAATGTCCTACTCTCTTAAACACTTATACCGAAATTTCTGTCTAATAAACTGGAATTGATGACCAGTCTAGCTCAACTGGAAATCATTATTTTGAAAAGACTCAAATAATTTAGTCTAAGAAAGAATAGAAAGCTTACTCTAAATAGACTGAAAATGTCACTTAATAACAAACTGAATTTTTAGTTTAAGAAGGACTGAAAATAAATCAGTATAAGAATGACTGGAAATAAATCAAAATTCATGACAGAGGAGTAACTTTTTGGTAAATTATTATTAATTCACTCTGATAAATCTGCCGGGGCGAGTACTTCCCAGCGTTCGGGCAACCCTCCAATTTAACGGTGCCATTCTGGAATTTAGATGTTGACCATGGTAAGTATAGATATGATATGTAAATTCCCCAAAATGACTGGTTTGGGTATTTTAGCTATGCTTACACTGGGCAACTTTCCGCGCAAACCCACCCCATTGTGGCGGGAAACGCGTGACAGTGCCTTGCATCCCACGTTGCCCAATTTCCTTTGGAGATGGTCTTGTGTTATCTCCCTTGCGAGATTCGCAAGCACGGGGCCTTCTCTTCTTGCCGCCTTAGCGGGTATGTCCGCAGAGACTTTCGTTACGTTCTCATATGAGCCATACGCCAGAAAGTCATATTCTAGCCAGAGCAAGGGTGCCTGTTCTTCGGTCAGGATACGATAGACATAAAGTAAGCATTCTAGCAGTCGGCGCTGTTGCACTCTGGACTCCGTATCGGAGTCTGAATGAGCCATGACTGCACATGGGCGGTGATCCCGGCTGCACACATTAGCGCTAAGTTATCTCCAAATTGAGCTAGATTAGATGTAATCATGCAATTGAGATGTTGCCCAGAAGTAAGTATAGAGGCTCGTAAATACCCAAACCAGTAAGTTTTGGGGAATTACCATGCTGGTGTAGTCCTCATATGCTGATGTAATTACATTATATTCATGTGTACTTCGCATGTCGGCTAATGCAGCTAATGCAGTGTTAATATATTTGTATTGCCTACATGTGTATTAACATAATGGTGTTTCCATGCAGTGATAATGTTGTCATATTACCTACATGTGTACTTTGCATACTGGTGTAGTCATGCAGTTAATAGTGATGATGTAGTTACATTGCCTACATGTATATTTACAACATTTTGTAGTCCTACAGTTAATGCAGTGCTGATGTTCTTATTTTTCCTACATGTGTACTTCGCATACTGGTGTTTTCCTGCATTTGCAGTGATACTATATTTATACTATGTTTAATCATGCAGTAAAAGTAGTGATATAGTTAGGGATGTTTCGTGCTTCTATGTTAGTTATATTTCCTTGTGTGTACTTCACGGGTTTTAGCCCCGCAGTTCTAATATTGTTATATTACCTACATATGTACTTCTCATCATACTAGTGCAGTAATGTAGTTAATGCAGTGATAATGTAGTAGTATTCCCTCGTATTTCTCGTACTGGTGCAGTTATGCAGTCAATGAAGATATAATGTAGTTGTATTGGTTATAAGTGTACTTCGCAAACTCGTGAAGTCCTGTATTTAATGCAGTGCAGATTTAGTTATGTTGACAACGTGTGTATTAACATAATGATGTAGTCATTCAGTGATATTGCTTACACATGTACTGTGCATACTGATGTAGTCATGCAGTTGATACAGTGCTGATGTAGTTATATTACATACATGTCTATTACATTTGAATAATATTGTAGTCCTGCATCTAGCCACGTTCTGATATTACATTGGACGTAAGATCATATTCAGTTAAAATTGCACACTCATAGTATTTCATTCCAATAGTTAGTCGTTCTCAAAATGTACTGAAGGTCTACATCAAGTAGCCGTCGACGTCACTTCTTAAGAAGGGTTACTTTGGAGTTACATGGTATTCTGCATTTATGGTTGGCCCAATTGATTGTTGCCAATTCTTACCAACCCTTGCCAACCAGTGCTTAAAATACAGGGAGTACCACCCCCTCCCCATCCACACACAAATGATGGGACCCAGTGGTTTATTTTTTAGAGGACCCCCTTCAAGGTACAACATGACTCACATCCACCCTTCAAACCAGTTTTATCTCCTATATGATATACATATCAGCCTAGCCTAAATGACATGTGTAAAGAGGAGTTTCATTCAACCGGGGGAATGTTTCTTAGAAATTCAGACTTGGCTTAATTCCGTAAAAATTCTCAGATAAATTAGGTCAAATATGCAAACAACATACTGTAAGCTAAAAAACGTATTACTCAGCCATTTTTTCATCAAATTGGTCCAAATGAGATATGTATGGAATGCTTAGAGTGTTGAGAACTTG
>WXZC020000650.1:0-11266 GCA_011317855.2 Paelopatides confundens
CATACTCCAAACTAACTCAATATATTTTTGAAATAAGGGGAACCACCACCAAATACAGTGTAACAATATAGACAATAACCTACTGTATCTCTGAATCAGCCACGTGGGTATTAGCTGAGTAAACAGTACCGTCGAGCCAAGGCAGCTCAAGGTGAAACTACAAGTCGGGTTGGAGGCTTTATTACAGCACTTTTTGCACGGGTATGAGGTATAATGCAGAAGTGCTACGCGTATTGTATATGGCTAAAACGGATTATGGGGTTGAATGTACGCCCAGTGGTGGCGCCAGCGGGGGCAGAGACGCATTCCCTCGCCCGTCGGACAGGCTTTATCTCCCCGTCGGCCATCGACTGTCGTGTTCGTCGGACCAAAGAAAAAAAGGTCTTTCTTCACTGTACCAAACATATTTCACCACCTCCGTCGGAGAGACTCCACCAGTCGGACATCGTTCGTCGGACAGATTGTTACACCTTCGCTACATGTACATACATATACCTAACACTAACCCCCCCCCCGGCTATCCGACATCTCTGGCCCGAAAATCGAGACGCCTTTTTTTCTTTTTGGGGGGCTTGTCGGAAACTTTACTACAAACTATCGGGAATTCGACTGAAAGGCACCGACACGCGTTAGTACAATTAAGAAAATGTCCTCGTCTGGCCGAATGCTGTGTCCCCCTGTACGATCGTCGACCCCTACTCCCAAAATCATGGTGCCGCCACTGTGTAGGCCTACGCCTGCCCCTTCTGAGGGGAAAATTAAATGTTAATGTCACATATCTGCAAATGGGTGTCATACAGTATATACAAAAAAAGAATGGAAAATAAATTGATTGTTATTGTCTCCCCCTTCCAAGCCACACTAATTCTGTTTATAAACATGATTTGTTTTCTTCGATTTTAGTAATATATCCCAGGAGGAAATTTCAATCAAGACAATTTAACAATTTGACTGGTTCCATTCAGAATTACATTGGATTGAATGGTCTTACTGTGTTTCTAGCAGTTTGAATGCAGAGATGTCAAGTTTTAAAAACACTTTTCATCACTTCTCAGTCCAAAAATCCGTACTTTCCACCTAAATCCGTATAATTTTTATTTTTCGTCGGTATAGGCTACCAATTAGTGTTACGTTTAAATGTTAGGCTAGCGGGTATATTTGCAATCATTGCGACTATCGAGTCGGGTCTGCTGTCCAGATAATCGGATAATGATTAATTTGATAACATAACGGCAAATGGGATGTATTAATCGAAATAAAACAGAAATTCATATGCCTGTTTGAACTAGCCTAACAACAATAGTCCTGCAAAAAACTTTACTTTTGTCGCTCCTCTTCCATTATTTAGTTACATGACCTGGCCATAATAAGGCAAAAATCCCAGAAATAAGCACTAATTTATTTTCTCTCCAAAGTAGTGAATAATTGACTAATGTTAGGAGCCTAGCCTATGCTTTCCAATACCATCACGTAACGTTGGGTTTGTTATGTTGTTGTTCCAAGTGCACTGAAGTCTATGTAATCTGCTGCACTACTGGCCATTCTTCGAACACATGTTTGATGTTGCAGTATACAAAATGTGATTGTGTATGATTGATGATCATGGGATGCCAATAAGGACAAATATATGTAATGAGTATAGTGTTATTTAACTCAAACGGGCAGATGCAACATTCGTACTAAATCAAACAAAACCGTATTTCCGTGCGAAATACGGAAAATCCATACTGGTTGGCATGTCTGTGAATGGAATGGAATAAGTCTGTCTGTGTGTCTCTGCATGGAAACAATTCTAGAGTTTTCTCGAGCCTCGATATTAACCGACAGAGCTAGTGATTTGCAGAGTGTTCGCATTCATGAAAAGTTTTTTAGATATGTTAGCACATTGGCCTTTTTGTCAGGTTGTTGAAGTGAATGACTGGAAGTATACGTGGTGTGAACATTGGGGAAATTTTAGATCATTTTAAGACTGTTGGGAAAATTGCGTAGGAATATTTGAGTCAAGGGGTTAAAATAGCTAAAAATCTAAGGACAATTGAATGTATTATGACCAACGTGTTAACTATCCAGTGACGGTAGCTTATATCCTGATTAATTTGATATAGTGATAATGTAGCAGTACTACTTGTGTTTGTGTGACTTGTAAAAGCTAATATATGTTGAGTACTACTACCACATGACGCCCTGATTCAATTAATGTGATAATACAGTGTACCAAATAGGTCACAAACGCTAAAATTGTTGCTGAAACAATGTTTTGTGTAGGGCTGTACTGGGTAGGCTGTATTATGTGTTACTGTGTAGGCTGATAATGATAGGCTATATAACCACCAACATGTAAGGTGTATAGTCCAGGCTATGGACATGCTTAAAACTCACTGTCGGCCATAGCAACAGTGGCTGGTCGGCGGCGGTGAGCCACCGGTCAAAAATATGGCGGACCGTTCAAAACCATTCATTAAATGAATCCGTTTGACACCATTCAAGATCATTTACAGGGTGCCCAAATTACGTTTGGAAAACTATTTGAGACCATTCGGATAATTTGCAAATGGAATTTCCTCCTGGGTGCATACATTCTATATTGTATAATTCGCTTGAGTGTATTGTATATCACTGAAGTTATGTGAAAACATGCATTACAGTATGAATTAAGAAATGATAATTTCATAACATGAATAATATTTGACTTGAAAACTTGGACAAAATTGTTGGGACACTTGACCTAATTTCGTTGTTAAATTTCCAATGTAATGTTGGGACGTTCGGCCAATTCCCCTGTTGTGTCATCAATAACTAGAAATGCAAACATGCATTGAGGTTTCGATGATGTAATGTTTTTTGTTTTCTTTTATAATCTATCATTTTATGTAGTATGTGTGTACAGTTTTTGTATGGCCTTTTAAAGTAAAATATTTTACACAATATTGTACTTGTTATCTGTCCAAGTTTCCCTTCATGTTTACAGTATTGTCATATTTTGACATCTGCTGGCTCAAAATGATCATTGACCTACACCAAAAAGACTTGTACATAAATGTGACATATCATTATTTCTAATGACAAGATGGCGTAGTACTGGATGAGTTTACAGCCAGTGCAAAGAACATTTTTGGTATCACCACTATACACTGAAAGCAATTATGGAAACAATAACAATAACAGTTTTCTTCTCTTACTTTCGGATACTTTGAAGCTCTGAAATTGTTTCGCTTCTTGAGATATACTCAAAAGGGTTTCACGATTTTACATATGGTGACCTTAGATGACATTTGACCTCCACAAAAAACAACAGGCTTCTTGTGCTCAATATGGTACATGAATATGAAACAAGTATGAGGGCACACAATCTTTCCTGTCTTGAGATATCGTATAAGAAAAGTTTTCATGACTTTAAATCTGGTGACTGCAGATGACATTTCACCTCCACCAAAAATAGTATGTTTCTTGTGCTGAATATAATGCATGCACATGGAAGTATGAGCTCTGGCAATATTTCCCTCCTTGCGGTTTTCAGGATTTGACCTCTGATGACATTTTCCCTCCACCAAAACAATACGTTTATTCTACCCAATGTTGATAGTCAGCATATCAAGTATGACGTTTATCCACCTTTCCCTCTTGAGATATGGTTTACAAAATATTCACGGTTTAACCTCTGGTGACTTCAAATTACATTTTACCTCCACCCAAATCAATATGCTTCTACTCAATGTTGGACATCAACATACCAAATATGAGATTTGTCAAAGCCTCCCTTTTGGAGTTATCATGTTTACGAGGCTTTCAGTTTGATTTCTGGTGACATTTGACCTCCACTCAAAACAAACTGCTTCTACTCATTATGGGGCATCAACACACCAACTGTTATTTGTCCCACGTTTATCTTCTGGATATAGTATCGAATTTACAAGCAGTGCCACGTGTAATACACATGCACACCCACACCATCAAAAATGCGATTATTATCAAACGAAAAAATGGGCTTCTTTTACTTAATATGGGTAATCTACATGTCACGTAGCAGATCTATGATTCCCGGGCAGGCCACTTGTGTTGCAACATGGTCGTAGACCATGTTCATTCCAAAGTCTAGGAAATTAGTACCCTAATCTATGGGAATTGCATTCTTAAAAGTTACCCTATTTTTTGGATTGATCATGTCGAATATTGTTTAAATTAACCCTAATTTGACAATTCTAGGAAACACCTTAGTATAAGCCACTTGATACAGCACATGTGAAATATGCCCGTTATAATGCATTGTCTGGGGTTACCTATCATACTATTCGAGGGCGAATCCAGGCAAATATCCACGGGGAGCAAGGTCTAGACTTTCTTCCTGAAGTGGAAGAATAACTTATCTGTTTCCGTTGCTAAAACGTGTCCCGGGGGGGGGGTAGGTATTCTGAGGCCCAAAATAAAACCTCATATCAAGAAACCTCAAGGGGAGGGGAATTCGGCACTTCTGAACTGGCTTTGGTATCCACTTGGGGAAATTAGGGGTTTTAATGTCATTTATCTGCAAAATGGTGCCATATTAATATGCAAAATTGTGCCAGATACAAGATACAAGTATAAATTCACACCGAACAACAAGTATAAAAAGTGGATCCGGACCCCCTGTACCCACACACTCTCCGAGCCGCACTTGATGATTCATCCATGCAATGAGCTGAAAACTGCATAGAGAAGACACATGATTTCGACAAATTAATAACCCTGAAGTACTGATTGGCTATATCTAAAGCAATAGACTGGAGAAAAAATGACTAGTATCGTGACATTTAACTAACCCTGTCCAAAGTGATAAAAAATACTCATGGATGAAAATAAACCCTCTTATTATTTCAAAACTCACTGGCAGTATCGCACAAAACTACCCTCTATATGATTTCTGGGAAAGATATGATGATCCAAATTTTACCCTTTTTTTACGAAAAGTCGCCCGTGAAAGAACACGGGCTCGAAAAATGAAAAGTTTACTGGCACGATTGCCCCTGATCCACTCTCATCCCCAGTCCTCTTGCATCAGGAATGTGGCCTTCTGATCACAATTCCGCAAGGGAAAAGAACATATACTACACATGGTCTTAGCCAAAAGGCCGAGAGGCAAATTTTACCTTTCTCCTAGAATGCCGATGCACCCCACTGACTAAGTGGCCTGCACAGGCTGCGATTCACTGACATGTTCCTACTTTGAATATGTAATGTACGAGCGTTTAACAGTTGGACTTCGGCTGACCCTAAATAACCAATGACCTCCACCACTAACATATGCTTCTTGTACTTCATACAGTAGCGTGGTGACAGTTTTGCCAGACAGCAAAAAAAGAAACTACAAAAAAAGCCCTCGACATGTCGAATAGCGGGAGGGTGAAACTTATTTTTGGAATATGGCGCCGATTTTGGAAATATGGTGCCCCTTCTAAATGTCACGGAGGCATGTCGTTCTGTCATTCCCTCGTGGTAACCACGCCACTGACTTGATATCATTTGGGACATTCACATGTCACGTATGTGATCTGTCAAAGTTCTTGCGATATTGGGTTTACACAATTTTCATATTTTGACATATGGTGACCTCAACTTAGATTTGACCTCCAAAAAAAATAGGATTCTTCTGTTCAATAGGGGACATCTACATATTAATGATAAGGTAGCCCAGGTCACTTGTGTTGCAACGTGGTATGTCATGCTCTTTTCTAAATCTAGAAAATCACCTTAATACAGAGCACCAATGGTACAGATACTCATACGAGGAGGGGTATCTGATACAGTTGAAGTTGCGACAGTTGAAGTGAGTGTGGGCCATCATAGCAGATGTCAATAATTTGATCATTTGTTGCAAAGAAATCATTGCAAGATCATAGAAGCAGCATTTTGCATGTTTTCTAACAATGCACCGAAATTGATTTCATGAACACCCGAAGTGAACCACTACTGGACAATAACTTTTTTTTGGAAAAAATCCATGCAAGACTATAGGAACAGCATTTTGCATGTTTTATAACAATGGACCCAAATTGTCCCTTGTTCCTGAACACCCTAAAAAGACTACTACTTGAAAATAATTTGATCAAAGTTTGCAAAAATTCATACAAGACTCTAGTAGGAAGCAGGTTGCATGTTTTTAATAGTGGCCAAATGGGCCTTAGATGAGTTTTGACCTCCAAATCGTGAAGTAGCCAACAATAATCATGAGGAAGGAGCGTTGACAATTATTCATGCAAGATTGGAAGGAGAATATTTTGTACATTTTTTCACATTTGTTCTCAAATCCATGAACACCCCAAATGAAAAGCTTCTTGAAACCAGAAATGCATTGTGGTTTCAAGGATGTACTCGGTTTAATCTTTTAAGAATCTGACGTTTTCCATGTGTACGATCTAAAGTAAAAAAAAACAAATATTTTGTACAATATTGTACATAGGTATAGGTATAGGTATAGTTATTTAACGACGCTTAGCTGCCACACATGTGGGAAAGCCGAAGTGGCTTGTAACTTACACTTCACGTCGGGTGGCACATGATACGATGAATGACATTTGACCACCAAAACAATCTACTTTTGGTGTGATCTGCTCAAGTTTTCGCCTCTTGGAATACCGTTTTTACATTTTGATATCCATTGACTCAAAGTTACTATAACTTCCAATAAAAACAATATACTATTTGTATTCACCATGGTAAAGATGCAGAGTATGAAATCTGTCAAGTCCCCCTTTTTTAGATGTCCAGTTTAAAAGGTTTCCATAATTTGACCACTATTTGACCTCAAATGACATTCGATCACCAAACCCAACATGTTGTTTGCGCTGAATATGAGACAGAAACATACTAAGTATGATATTTGTCAAAGCTTCTCGAGAATATCATGACAAGTTTTGTTTTACTATTTAACATCTGGGGACCTTAGATGACCGTTAACCTCCACCAAAACTTCTAGGTTTCTTGTGCTCAATATGGTACATCAACATACCAAATATGAGATCATGTCACCGTTTCTCTTTTTGAGATATTGGGTTTACAAAATGTTCACAGTTCGACATCTGGTTCACTTAAGTGATATTTGACACCCACTAAAAACAAGGCCTCTTCTTCTACTCAATAGGGGGCATCAAAATACCCAACATGAGATTTGTCCAGGTTTCCCGTACACGTACATACGCACGCCATCATGAATGCATAATTACAATTATCATTGAAACAAAAGACTGTTGGAACAGACATAATTGTGCATGTTTTCTAATAATGAGCCCAAATGGCCCTTGAAACATTCATCATACATTCATCAAATTCTCGAATGCCACAAATAGACCACTAATCAACAATAATTATGAGCAACTTTTACAAAATGTTGTCTGTGGGAGAAGTATTTTGTGTATTTCCAAATAATGACCTAAAATTCCCCCAAAATGGCCCATTAATTACCTTTTACCTCCATTTCCTGAATATCCCAAAATGGCCCACCACTCAAGGATCATTGTCAAACTTTCATAACAAATCCATGAAACGTATGAAAAGCAATTTGTAAATTGTGGACAGATAGATGGATCAGGGAGTTGGATGGATGCCAGTTTTGCTAGTAAGAGTTAAAAACTGCCCTATTAATTAGATATCTAGGGGATTTTTGCTTCAATTAACCTAACCAATGTGTATTTGAACAATGTAAGGAACACCTTTTTTTTTTAAGCAACCATACTTAAAAGGGGCATTAGAAGTTTGATTATAGTATTTACTTACCGAAACTAATTATAAAATGTCAAAACCTTGCTTTCAGCATTGACAGATCGTCTCCAATCACATTTTTACAATCGGGTACTTTTCTCCAACAATTTAGCCCCCCGCCCGTCCACCCCACAAAACAGAGGCAACAAAAAAGTAAACAATAAACTGTGGACAAGTTTACAAACATTGCTCTTGGATTGAAATATTCAAAAACGTTGCTCACTGCATGCACCACTTCTGTTTTGACATCTCATTGGTTAAAATTCATGAGGTTGCTGGTTCAATAACAATATTGAATCCAAAGGCAATGTTTGCAAACACAAATGTTCACACGGTTTATTATTGTTTATATTTTCATTGGCCTAATTCTTTGCAAGGGGTTCAACAATTGTGGAAAGAAATACCTCATCCACCATTGTATCCCTTCTTGACATTCTTTATAAAACGGCTTCACACACATGCACGACTACAAAGGTTACAATTATCATCAAAATACAAAAAAAGACTAATGATATTATTAAGCTACACATTCTATTAACATACTTTATACATGTACATGACTGTACCAGTACAAAAATTGTACAATTTATAGAAAAATATGGAATGTGTAAAAGAAACCACAAATAGACTAGCAATATATGCGAAAGGATTGGAGCCACATTATTGTAGAGCCTATATATGTCATTTACCTTTCCCCCATCATATTCATGTTAAACAATACAATCCAAGTTTCACCGCACCCCCCCCCCTACCATACATGTATTTTAGAGTAAAAAATGTAGTGTACAAAATAGAAGCATAGAAGCACTTTACATGTAACTATAAGCTTCAAGGACCAACCATCACCACTTAGTTAATAAAGTTAATACAAAATATAATAAGTTAAAACACATGGTAGGCTACTGGATATACAATGAACACTTGTGGCAAGTATAATGAAGGAAATAAATTTGGCCAAACTGTACTTTTTCACATTATGACCTGAAGTGATCATTGATCTCCACGAAAAGCAATATGATTTCTTTTACTCACTAATATCAACCTGCATGCTTAATATGAAGTTTCCACATGCTGAACTTTTTGAGTGTCAGTGTTTACAGACTTTGACTTCTGTTGACCTTTGATGTCAAAAAAAAAATAAGGTTCTTGCTCACTGAGATGAACTTACATATTAATATCAAGTTTGACCATGGCTCTAATTAGAGGCAACCTGCTGTACAATGTAGTACATGTAAATCCGGCAAATCCGGTGCATCCCCCAATGATAAACAAAACAAGGACACCCAGATGAAGCAATGTATACAGTACCTTGATCATCTTGATGGACAATTTTCTTTTTCATTCATATAGTTTTATCACATTTTACAGGTTGATGCTCGGAACACAGTACGCGCAATGCTGAATAAGTTGTCTTGTCCACACGTTAGGGATCTTGCAGTTAGAATTAATTCAGTTTCTAGTGGTTTAGCAGATAAAGATTTGGCAGAGATATTCAATGCAGAAAGGCTCCCAGATACTATCATGTTACCCAAAGTAGAAACCAAGGAAGAAATACAGTGGGTAAGTGTGCATTATCCAATTGTCCTGAGTACACCAGTGGCCCATACAGGAGTCTAAATTCTTTCATTACATATAGTGACCAGGTGGGCCAAAATGTCTGAGATCCAGGGGCCACATGAGACATCCAGGGACCACATGAAAGAACAAGGGGCCCAGCATGCATTTAGTGAACTGGTTTTGGACAAAATGCATTTTTGCTCTACCCAGACTTGCTACCTGATCATCTAAGCATGCTTGAAATTTGTAATCATTCATTTGTAGTTATTCATTAGGTCACACCTCATGTTTTAATTAAACAGACATGCATGAAGTAGTTGCTTTTGATGTCATCACAAAGGCTGGATAAGCTGGAGTCACTGAAATGTGCGCAAATTTACTTCAGTCCCTACTAACCTGTCTCCATATTAACCCTTTACCAGAATTGCACATCCCACTGTAGATGGAAACATTTTTAAAACAATGATAACTCAAAATTTAAGCATATTCGTCCATATCAACCTATATGTGGATATACTGGTATTGAAAGGGGAGTTCTGAAAAGTGAACCCCAAAAAACAAAAGATCCTCCTCCAAACCTCCCAACCCACCCCCGCCCCAACCTCTTCTTTTTCTTCTTCTTCTTCTTCGGTTTACGTCCGGTTTAGATGCTCGATGATCTGTTTTGATCACCATTTGATTTGGCAGAATTTTGTTCACACCTCTGATGCCCTTTCTGACAGGCAACCCTCATCACAAGTGGGGGGGTTACACCCAGACCCCTACTGGCCATACTCTGATACTTTAATGCGAGCACCCATCAGTACAGCAGTAGGTTCCTTTTTTAAAGTCTTGGCAATGACTCGACCAGGAGTCGAACTCCAAACCTACCGGTTGCGAGGCGGTTGCTCTAGGCCAAACAACAGTCGGTTAGATAGACAATCAAGGACGCGTGTTTATATTGTATAGGTTAGCTCTGGATATGTATTACAAATCTTGAAATCGTCCGTGATATATTAGCTGTTACACTCGGTGTCAATATTTGCATAATTCTGATCATATTGAGGGCGCTAAATAAATAGTTAAAGGATTGTTTGTTTGATGAATTAGTTGCGCTCTCTTTTTAAAAAAAATGCTGTCACTGACCAATACCCGGATATACTTAATTGCGCTGAAGATACAACGATCGATGGCTAGTTATTCAGTGTAGTAAACTGAGAAAATATGTCACCCAAGATAACCACATCGTGATGTGGTGTCTCCCACGTTGATTTTCCATTAGCCTGCACCACAATTACTACATCCAATGAACTTGTCTCATGATTTTTTTTACAATTTCATCAAATATTACGTTAAACTACCGATAGTGCAGGTAAAACTGTGTTCCCCGCCACGTACCCCCTCCCCCTCCCCATAATACAGGGGCCGTACTATTGGATGTTTGAGGCTACTCCGCTACTAATACGTTTTTAAATCCTTTTGTATTAAACTCCTGCATGTTGTTTCAAACATGTTTTATATGGCTTCCTTTTATTTGCTTGCAAGTTCATTAAAACGTGTTTTTCAACAACCGCCTCAAGTTGAAAACAAGTTTGCACGTGGAGATAAGTGTCAATAGTCTCATTAACAAGACTTCTATCAACAATGCTCCCACATAGTTCCTCCCCTAACACAACAGGAGCAGATTTAGATGGGAAGATGCGGGCCACCCAACCCCCCCCCCCCCCCCCCCCCCCCCCCCCCCCCCCCCCCCCCCCCCCCCCCTCCCCCTTGTGTGTTATTTTCTACTGGTTAATGGAAGTATACCACGAACATACACATACTTAACCCACTAGCCGATCAGTAGACTGACAACTGCGGCCAGTATTGTGGTAATAGTTGCACAAAGAATTTTCAAAAAGTGGAGTGGAAAAAGCAAAATTTTCGCGCGCTAACTAATATTCTTTATTATAGTGCAACATGTAAGATTTTTTTTTTCACAAAAGTAAGAATATTAATT
>WXZC020000651.1:0-11265 GCA_011317855.2 Paelopatides confundens
CGGCCCCCCCAACTCCCCCCCCCCACAATCTCCTCCCCCCCCCCCCCCACCATAAACCCTACCCAACCCCATCATCGACACGCTCGGAGTGAAATCATTCAATTTGAAATAACGTCAAGAAACTTGCCAGCGAGGTGGACTGGATCTCTTCTACATTATGAAATTATAATCAGTTTAATTAAATATATGATCATGAGTTAGAGGGTATGCTATTAATGAACTTCAAGTGCCGTCCTGGTTAAAGTTAATCTTCCCCCATTTATAGGTATAGTTACTCAACATCATACAAATAGAGTAAAATTTGAAACTCTAAGGGACTAATATTTTGTCATCCTTTGTGCCAGACTAAATATATCCACGGCAATCGTCTTGCTATCAGATTCTACATTGATAAGAAAACATATTTCTGATTTTCTTTTCGATAACTATTTATATTATATTATTTGTCTTTGGTGGTCTGTAACGGTAACAAAGCAAACACGTATAAGCATCTTCATATACCAATGACGTCATATGCAATACATATTTCACCAAGATATTTGGCAATGGCTATATCCTGTACATATTAATCGTATCAATTGAGAAGAAAGTTTATAATTGTTTATTAATATCAATATCCACCGGGTATATTCGCATTCATGGAAAACGAAGAGAATAAATAAATACTGAAACCCTTACATGGTATGTCAAAGAGATCATTTGAGATTGGTTGGTGGTTTGTGTATACGTAGCCCAGTTGAGTATGTACACTAATACCGACAGCGTAAGCCGAGTTTGACTCTCTCTCTTTTTTAGTTCTAGCTTTTCGAACATGAATATGCATATACACCGACGCGATCACCAATCGGAGTCATGGGTTGCCGTCGTACTGCATGTTTCAGCCTCCCTTCACTATTTACACACTAATCAGTCATGGGTTACCGCCGTACTACATGTATCAGCCTCCCTTTACTATTTACACACCAATAGGAGTCGTGTGTTGCCGCCGTACTGCATGTATCAGCCTCCCTTTACTATTTACACACCAATCGGAGTCATTGGTTGCCGCCGTACTGCATGTATCAGCCTCCCTTTACTATTTACACACCAATCAGAGTCATGGGTTGCCGCCGTACTGCATGTATCAGCCTCCCTTTACTATTTACACACCCATCAGAGTCATTGGTTGCAGCCGTACTGCATGTCTCAGCCTCCCTTCACTATTTACACACCAATCAGAGTCATGGGTTGCCGCCGTACTGCATGTATCAGCCTCCCTTTACTATTTACACACACATCAAAGTCATTGGTTGCAGCCGCACTGCATGTATCAGCCTCCGTTTACTATTTACACACCAATCGGAGTCATGGGTTACCACCGTACTGCACGTCTCAGCCTCCCTTTAATATTTACACACCAATCGGAGTCGTGTGTTGCCGCCGTGCTGCATGTATCAGCCTCCCTTTACTATTTACACACCAATCAGAGTCATGGGTTACCACCGTACTGCATGTCTCAGCCTCCCTTTACTATTTACACACCAATCGGAGTCATGGGTTGCCGCCGTGCTGCACGTATCAGCCTCCCTTTACTATTTACACACCAATCGGAGTCATGGGTTGCCGCCGTGCTGCATGTCTCAGCCTCCCTTTACTATTTACACACTTCGTGTAGTTCAATCAATATTCAGTTTACTTCGAACGATCTCTCTTTATATGTAAATGACATAGCGGAGACAGAATATCAAGCAATCTTTGACTAACTTTTTTGTTTTTCATACCAGTCGATAAAAAGTTAAATGAAAGTGTCAACGCCGGTAAAACAAAAGGGTTCATACTGCCACTAAGTGCCAACGCCAGTAAAACAATAGGGTTTATACTGCCACTAAGTGCCAACGCCAGTAAAACAATAGGGTTCATACTGCCACTAAGTGCCAACGCCAGTAAAACAATAGGGTTCATACTAACTAATATTAAGTGTCAACGCCAGTAAAAGCATATGGTTAATACGAACAATAAGTGTCAACGCCACTAACGCCATAGAGTGTATACTAGTACTAAGGGTCAATACATGTAAAACCATGGTATGGTGTATACTAACATTAAGTACAAATGCCAGTAAAATGGGGTTTATGTTAACAATAAGTGTCAACACCAGTAAAACAATAATGCGCATACTAACGCTAAGTTCCTATGTTATTAACACCATAGAGTTATAATAAGAATAACGGAGGGATTACACCTATCTGAAGAGCCTATTGACATACACAAAATGAAAATAATGACCATTCGTCGAATGGATGCCATGGCCAGTATTGCCGTGGGGTAGGTTAAGGTTTTTATTAGCAATAATAATATATTATTTCAATTTGTCCAAAGTAAAGGGATTGCACATCGATCTGGTGAACAAAGGAAAACAATGGAAATATATCAATATATTTTGTCTTCGTGCGACTACTCAGCGTTATAGTCAGTAGTGTTTATTCTACCATTAAGTCAAAATCGATATATTTTCCATTCATTTGCGATTGGGTATCAATACTCTGTTGTGTGAGACAAACAATGTGAAAGTCACGTGTCTTTGTGATCATCAAAGGTCAGTTTGTATAATAACCATATAGGAAATGTTTGAAATAATATATGACTGAAAACGCTTGTTGTTTTCGTAACATAACGTCTCCTACTACGCAAAGAATTGATTACAGTATAATTGAGTTACTTGTTTTATTAGTGTCAAAGAAAATGAATAATACTTTCCAGAGTGTGTTTGTTTGTCTGATCGATTAACCCATTTAAAAACAAATACATAAACATATACGCCTACAACAATTTCCAAAAAGGTGGTCGTACAAATGTTTATCCTCAAATTTGCATTAAACTAATAGTAGACGAATGTTATTGTTATACATTAAGTTTACGTACCAGCCGATGTTACTTCCACGCCTTAACAATGTTCATCACGTCGTTCGTACGGAATAGTAGAAACTTAAGATAAAATGGTCGATCTGGTGGGAAGTGAACTAGAGTTGTATCGAAATGGTTAAAGAGACACAGGACTAGCCGACAAAGGAACCTCTAATGCCGATAGTTTGAACTTTGTGTGGACCCTACTATCAATGCGCATAGGCTGACATGCAGTAACAGTCGAATCCTACCCTTTATACTATCCGTCTGTACAGTATACACAAGGCCTGTCAATTATCGCATCACTAATTAAAAGGTACACACCAAGCAGTAGTGCGAATATCACAAATAGCTACTGATGACAGAAGTATCAAAAAGTAATAATCTCTACTTGATGCTGAGACGTTGAGCCGCAACGGAAATGTTATCATTTAGAGGGAGGTATTCAATTTGAGGCGAGCCTTGTATACCTTTAATTCAACCCGGACCACTAAGTTCAAGAGTAGTAAACACGGTACATGTTGACTCGTGTGATCTTCACTTTAAAAAAGTATTTGCCACGAATGCCCCCTGGGTTAAAATGTTACCATATCTGACTCGGTATTGCTACAATTGTCCTGATATTTTGCCAAAATTTTTCCCAAAATTTGTGCTGGTGGCATATGTATGAGCCCAGTTAATATTTACATTACGGGGTGTCTGAAATCGTTGACACGGATGGTCTGCAGTAACTGATAATATATGGGTGTAAGTCGCTATACCCGTGAAGTTATCGTACCGAAATTAGCTAACTTACATCCGTCCATAGCAGCTGCGACCGGTCTATATTTATTATCTAATAGTTTGGCTTATACGTTTATATTTTCACATCGCGTGTGTTCCCTCGGAGCCTGGATATTAAGGCGACAATAGCAAAGGGTCAAACCGATGAAGATTAACAATCAATACCTTTATCAAGTTTTATTCTAGTTATTTTGAGTGATCTTTCAACAACATAGGGTTCATTTTCCGTTTTAAGTAACTAAATTCCATTTTGTTTAAAAATCATTCCAAGTATTTCCTGTCTAAGTAGTTGAACGATGGTAAACTCGGTCTAAGATAAACACGTGTGCATTCGTACACAACCAATTACTCTTATTACACTCTACCAAATACCCGCATTCATTTACAAACACTATACAAATGTTCTAAGCAAAAATTATCATGTTTACCAAATTAATTGCTAAAACGCTACAAAATGGTTAATAACAAAAGTTTTCAACCCCCCCCCCCCCTCGGAAAATCGTGTACAGTTGAACAAGGTTATACCCAATTAAATTCATGCTATCTACCCAGTATTGGTAAAGGTTGTTGACCAACTTTGGTTTTAGAATGTTACGTAGCTAGTAGCTATCTGTAGTTGTATACCAGTTATGTGGCTATCCAATGCGAGTGGTAATTTATTGTGGGTATGTAAACCGATTATAACTATTTTCGTTATATATCAGTTAATTTATGGCAACTCAAAGCGAGTGTAGTATTTATAGTTATATTTCAGTTAGCCTGTAGCTATTCTTGTATATGCGTATTTGTATATCAGTTAGTGTGTAGCTATTCAAGGCTAGTGTAGCTATGCATATTTGTATTTCAGTTAGTGTGTAGCTATTCAAGGCTAGTGTAGCTATGCGTATTTGTATAACAGTCAGGCTGTATAGCAGCCATTCAATGCGAGTCATGATATGTATAATTGTATATCAGTTAGTGTTTTGCTATTCAAGGGGCTGTAGCTATATATAGTTGTATATCAGTTAATATGTTGCTAATCAAGGAGAGTGTAGCTAGTTGTATATCAGTATATTCAAGTCGAGTGTAACTATTTATATGTATGCACCAATCAGTACGTAGCTATTCAAAGCGAGTGCAGCTATATATATTTGTGCATCTGTTAGGCTTTAGCAATTGAAGTCGAGTGTAGCTATGTATATGTATGTATCAGTTAGTATGTGGCTATTCAAGGCGAGTGTAACTACATATGGTTTGGCATCCGTTAGCCTGTAGCTGCTGAAGGCAACTGTAAGTAGTTGTATGTGTACATCAGTTAATATGTGGCTATTCAATGGGTATATAGCTATTTATAGTTGTGCATCAGTTAATATGTGGCTATTCAAGGGCTATGTAGCTATTTGTAGTTGTGCATCAGTTAATATGTGGCTATCCAATGGGTGTATAGCTATTTATAGTTGTGCATCAGTTAATATGTGGCTATTCAAGGGGTATATATAGTTGTGCATCAGTTAGTATGTGGCTATTCAAGGGGTATGTAGCTATGTATAGTTGTGCATCAGTTAGTATGTGGTTATTTAATGGGTATGTAGCTATGTATAGTTGTGCATCAGTTAGTATGTGGCTATTCAAGGGGTATATAGCTATGTATAGTTGTGCATCAGTTAGTATGTGGTCATTCAATGGGTATGTAGTTATTTATAGGTGTGCATCAGTTAGTATGTGGTTACTCAAGGCGAGTGTAGCTATTTATAGTACAATATCAGTTCGTCTGCAGCTATTCAATGCGATATATTATATTTATAGTTGTACATCAGTTAGCATACATGTATTCAATATTTGTGCTTACAATGATAAATGTAATTAGTTTGATTTAAATGATAAAATAAACTCAAAACAGCACGGTGACTATATTCTGTTCGTGAAATTACTTTTAGAGATATCTCCACCGGCCAGCCAGCGGAATAATAAAAATGAGTAAATCTACCTTTTTGTCAATTCCCATCGTTTTATGCCATCGAGAATTCCACGGACGTTCAACTGACACGTTGTCAAGTCGTAGGACATGTATTAATTAATTAAATATATTCAAATCTATCAACACATATTTTCCTGACGGAAAGAGATAATCATATGGTCATCAGGTATAACCAATTTACTTTACTATTTCACATAGCAATATTGGGAACATTCTGCCACCCCCCCCCCCTTAAGCAGAAACCCTAAAAACAACATAAGTATTTCGGTATGGGACAAATATCTCATATTATGCACACGTCTTAAATCGAATTTTTATACGCGTATTAATTCGAATATATACGCGTATTAATTCGAATACATACACGAATATGTTATTAATCATTTAGAAGGCTGAATTATATGGTTGTATATATTATATGTAATACATGTATATTCTATTTAATACAGGTATATATTCGATTCAATATGTGCGTATATATTCGAATTAATACGTGTAATAAATTCGATTTAATACACGTATATATTCGTTTAAATACGGGCGTATATATTCCAATTAGTACGTGTAAATATTCAATTTAATACACGTAGGCTATATATTCGATTTAGTCCAATCATAATTCAGCCTCCGGATTGGCTAATAATATAGGTGTATATATGCGAATTAATACGCGCATATATTATATTATATTATATTATATATGCGAATTAATACGCGCATATTATTATAATTGTATATAATATTAAATATTTGTCCCATAGTATATCATACATGTGTGGCCATCCTGTCCACAATTAATCTGACAGGTGCAAGATCAAGTGGAGCCTCTTGGGTGCATGAACCACGATATACAAGCGGTCATTTGGGAAAACGTGGATGAATATCCGAAGAGGAACGGGGTATGATTCTCCACCGCCATCTTTCAACTCCCCCTCCACACCCCGCTCCCGGCCCCACTCCCTCGGACTGAGGAAGCGCGCCCGCTCATGTCAGTGATTGTGTTCCGTAGCCTACATACGTTTTACCGTCACAAAAAAAAATGGTATCACATCTGAGCGCCAGATAAATAAATGGTGATGTATAAATTAAATATTTAGGCTCTATTCGACTAAAGGCATGTGGATTGTAAATGTGTATCGGAGAACACCAATTTAATCAGCTTCAACCAAAAATTAATTCGCGGGAAGTGTCTATGCCGTTCCATTTGTCTGATCTTTACTTGAGTTTTAATAGCAGTTTATTTGTTTTATTTTTAGCAAGTTTATGATTTGTTTGTTTAAATATATCTTTGAGTGTGCTCATAAAGTGGCCATGTTATACGCCAATATCAGTATCGGTGCCAATTTCATGAATACACACACTGACCTGCAATGCAGATATTGTCTGTGACCGTACAAAGTAGAGGTAGTCCTAAAGTGAGTTTTATTGTTTGAGTTAGTTACTCATAATATGTACGTCCTGTTTGGAGTGTACAACCAGGGAGATGATAGGTGTAATTTACACGGGTCGCAATGCCACTGTAATCCGCGTCATAGTAACATGTGTCATGTAGAGTTCTCGACAGTGGATTCACAGACTTCTGAACCGACCAGATTCACTCGATCATAACGGATAGTTCACGTCAGCTTTATTGCTAATTGTAGAAACTACTTCAAAGTCATCGAATAAGTGTATTTATCTATTCATGCATGACAGCATTGGTTTTTAACTGAGTCAGCAGAATAATATGAAAGTGAGTCTTTAAGTTACAACTGTCGATGGGGAATGCTTAGCATATTTAGTCGCTAGACATTTTAACGTGTTTTTTGTTTAAGTCAGTGACATAATTTTGGAATCACCGACTACACGACGTACCGTAATTAATATGTAGTATTGATTAATTAACACGTATAAATGAAATCCTACTTTAATTGACACATTTTACTGGATCAGTTCATACTACACACTGTGTGTCAGTACTACTGCCTGCAAACCCATGGTTTTGAGGATACTGGAAAACTGTTATGATTTTATGTGATATTGGACGGAACCAAGGATAATCGTGCTGAATAATACACAGTGTGGCCTGTTTTGGTGATTACTATTGAACAAACTCATAATGGAAAGGTTTGTGTTTGATTCTTACACTCAGCGTATCTTCGTCGCTATCATGTTTATCATTGTGTTTATACTTGGCGTCACCGGCAACTCACTGACCATACTCGCCGTCATCATCTCACGCAAACTACAAACTGTGACAAACGTATTCGTGATTAATCTAGCCATAGCCGACTTACTAACCTGCCTTGTGATACCGTGGAATATCGTGGCGATGTTACGTGAGAGTGATTGGCCGGTAGCATCACACTGGTCTTGTGCGATGGCCGGTGGGATTCTACTCATGTGCGTCGGTGTTAGTGTCTATTCTCTAGCGACCATTGCACTTAGCCGTTATATCCTCATTACTCGCACTGCTCTCTTCCGTAAGATCTACAGACCTAAAATAATCGCCGTATGGGTCGCTATACTCTGGTTCATACCGTTCTGTATTAGCATTTTACCACCTATTATCGGTATTGGCGCCCTCGGTTACAATCCGAAGTATAAAACTTGTAGCGATATATCGGCCGAATACCTGCCCAATACGAATGACACCCAGACATTTGACCTCATTCAAGCTGCTGGGGTATTCCCCATCCCCTTCATTATTCTCTTCTTTTCTTACATCAACATCATCATCTTCGTCAGAAAAAGCGCGAAGAATCTCGTTCAATGGAAACCGGAAAGGTCTAAGTCGGTATTCGGTGAAACCACGGTTACTACAGATGCGATGTCTCTGTCCAATTCGGATACACCGCCCAAAGGGTGAGTTAGCTTCAGGCTGTCATTCATGTATCATATAATATAACTATAGTACAATTTCCACCATATCATACTCAAGTGCAATGTTTGATACGAAATAGTAAAGATAATTTGTTTAGTCCAAAAATTTGGAATGGGCTCTGGTTATTAACCTGGACAGTGAATGGCATACAACTTCAGCCCTGATTCGTATATGCAATATAGACTATATGTCTGCAGTGGCAGCCTTGGACTAAGTGTTGGTATTTATATATTTGTTTAAATCTCAATAAAATTAACCAAGAATGTAGTTCAGTTCAATTTCATTGGGTTTTCCAATACAATTGAAGATAATGTACAGTATTTATTAGTTTCAGTGAGGTTCAACATATATTTACGTTGTTGTTGGTTCAAGTATAATATAACTTGCTAAAACAAGCATTAAATGAATGGTTCATTTTCCTGATACACCGCGAACTACAGTAGACCGTGATACACGGCGAACTACAGTAGACCGCGAACTACAGTAACTGTGATACACCGCGAACTACAGTAGACCGCGATACACCGCGAACTACAGTAGAAAAATCCAAGTTGCAAAAGCCCATAACAAAAATATTAAAAAGCCAATGTATTTCCTGACCGAAATGGCCACTTTTCAATAGGAAACTATGTATTTGTTATGTTTATTGATTTTCTCCAATGTTTCTCATAGGAACATTATGGGATGTGTAAAGTGTCGTTCTCAAAATTTACTACACTACTGTATATGCTATTAAATAATGGCGCTCCAATAAAGGCCAGTTGCGTGGTATTCTGCAATGGCTCCCAATGTTGCAGAATACCCACAACTGTCTTTGAGCGCCATTATTTAATAGCCTATACAGTAGTGTAGTAAATTTTGAGAACGACACACCTTTATGGAACACTGTTTGGGATTGCAGGGTATTCTGCAATTATGCCCAAATAATTTGTAAGTATTACAGTTTCAATGAGTAGATGGTTGATATATTACAGTATTACACAAACACATTCACAAGCCATATTCTCAAGCCAAGTAAGGGAAAACTTGAGAATGTTTGGGTAGAACATTTTCCTAGTAACCTTTGGCCTGGAAGGCAGTTATTATACGATGCTAAGCTGCACATATGCATGACGTGAAAGCCGAAGTGGCTTGTAGCGTACACTTCACGTCGGATGGCAATCCAATTAAAAATTTTGGCTCATTTTTGGGATTTGTTTTACCAATTTGGAAGACTATTTCAGATGGAAAAACTGTGGAATGCTGCTGGATGAAAAACCCACCTTATATTAGCCGGTCAGGGCTCGAACCCACATCCTCCCAGATGCTAGATTTCATTGCTTCTAATGCCACTGCCTTTATCCACTTGACAATAGAGCTGATTAAATTAAGACAAAGAACAACACTGGTTATCCAGAGGTCACAAGTTTGAATCCTGTTCTAAACTGAATCCTTCTCAGCTCTTTCAAGATTTTTTCAAATCCTCTTGACCATATAGAAGAATTGAAATAATACCAAAGTATCATGTGCAACACCAACTTTATACTTTCACAAATATATTTTATTTTAAACCCAATTTTATCTATTATGCATCACCTTTGAGAGACAAATATTACACTATTTTTTATTTAAATATTAAAAAAAAGAGGTCAAATGTGTAGAGCAGTAATATAAATTGTGCGACTAGGTTTAAAGTCACAAAACTTGAAAGAATACTGTTACAGAGTAACTCTAATTTATAAAATATATTGAATAAAATATTTGGTTCCTGCAATATATACAAAGTGAAGTTTATAATACATCTCTTCCAAATAAAATGGTTAAATTTCAGCAATGGTACATATTATGAAGGTGAGGCTTTATTTAAATGACTTTTCCTAACAGTAATATCGTGAAATCATAAAATGCAGATAGGACATATTCAAAGGCAGTCAGCAAAGCAATACATCATTACAATACATGCATGAGAGTAAATATTATAGTTTCACTTACTTTGGAATAATAACAAACTGCTTTGTAATAAAGCTTCTTTTGAAAGAATTTATTTCCTTCTACCCGGAGTTGTTCTGCTTTTGGATCTGATTTACTTTTTACAGCTGCAGAGGAAATTAAATTATGTAAGCTCTTTTGGAATCTTCCTTCCCTGCAAAGAGAATAAAAGTACAGAAATTATTTCCAGAGGTATTGCACAAAATGCAGCTAGCTTGGGTCATACAACATCATGGCATGTTATAGACATCCTGTTGCATAACCATAGACTAACCATCTCCATGGTCTGGCCTTTTTTAGCTTCAAACTTTAATTTAACATGTCAACAATGCTATTAAAACTGAACACAGAACAAGATATACCGCTTGCGCTGAGTTACTTGGTTGGCATTGAGTCCAGGGGCCACTAAAGAGCCCCTGGTGGGATCTAGGTATATGGTATACTATAATTTATTATGTCAACATTTGGCTCCAGGGGGAAGGGTAAACCTGAGGAGACTGTCCAGTGTTGGGCATCATTTATGTATATTAATTTGGCCATAATTTAACATATCAATGTTGCTATTAAACCTGAAAACATAACAAAATACAATATACTGCTTGCGCGAAACTGACGTGGAATTCCTGCAATTTTAGATACCCTTTGTATGTTCAATTTGGCTATAATTGAACAGGTTTAATTTGCATTAAAAATGATTAAAAAAAATATCGCTCGCGTGATCACTGCTGACATGGTTCTATGGACCCACATGTTCTGGGGAAAATCCCCCGGAAGCCCTGCAATTGGAGAAAACTTAAGCGGATAAACTGTG
>WXZC020000652.1:0-11264 GCA_011317855.2 Paelopatides confundens
AAGTGAGCAAGTGAGCAAGTGAGTAAGTGAGTAAGTAAGTAAGTAAGTAAGTAAGTAAGTAAGTAAGTAAGTAAGTAAGTAAGTAAGTAAGTAAGTAAGTAAGTGAGTAAGTGAGTAAGTAAGTAAGTAAGTAAGTAAGTAAGTAAGTAAGTAGTAGTAGTAGTAGTAGTAGTAGTAGTATCAAATATTTTCTTTTTTTGTAAATATTGGTTCCCATTATCTACTTCCACCCCTCCCCTCCCAATTCGATCAGAAAATGTGTGACGCCCCCCATCACTTCACGAAAAGTTTGACGACGCCACTGTACCCCACTGGGACCATAGGCGGCCCCAATCCCGTAGTTGATATTATTTTTCTTCTTTTTTTCTTCTTTTTTTGGTGGCAAAATTGTGATTACTCTTAAGGAAGCCACTGACCATGGTGTTGGAAACTCCCTGCACTGACTATCAGATGTTAATACATCTATTTGGTGCAACTTCATCTCCCAGTTGTGTGGGATTTGCTTTGAGGAAAGCTGCAATCAATAATAGGAAAATGTATGACGATGAAACCGTAAATGCTCTATTAAAATATTATATGTATACGATTGTATGATGTCTGTTCAGACTAGAAGTCTTGTTATCATGGTAATGAGTCTAATGGCGCGCGAGTTACTTCAAATGGAGGGTCAAAGTGCCTGAAGTTGGAGATGTAATTGATGAATGTCAGTTGGTGAAAGGTCTTTATTTTATATCGAGAAATTGATCTAATATTTATTCGAAATCCACAAGTGTCAGTATAATGGATATGCATTTTAACAATGTCGAAATCATCTAGAAGGGGCAAGCCCTTACTACCTCAAAGCTCATCTTAAAGTGAACATGGTTCGCCATCGCTAGAAACAATCTTAACGTGGAAGGAAAACCAGGTTATTTGTTTTATTTGACGGCTGGCACTATAGCTGTCACGCTCATATACTTACTTTGGAAAGGGATGTTGGCGATGCTATTGATCAGGTGATTAACCGGATCGATTGCATTATACTTAACCCTTTGCTGCTCGCGTAGTCATCACGTAGTCAAAATTGAGACCTAATTAATTTAAATGGAAATATTTTTAAAACAATGATAGCTCAAAATAATGTAATTTCCTCCGAATCAACCTATCAATGGATATGTTGGTATTCAATAGGGAATTCAGAAAAGTGACACCAAGAAACAAAATACACCCCCCGTCCGCCCAACCTAACAATAAAATTAAAATTAAAACAAAAACCTACATGACAAACCCTTTTTTGTCATTTTTGTAAACCTCTCTTTGGTAGTAATTTAGACTCCCCGTCATATGTATAGACCCCCAAATCAAACCCCACATCACCTCAAGCCCAGAATACGCAATTCCAAAATTTTAAATTGTTAAAAAAATGTCATTCACGTACCCTACATCGTTTGCCTAATCTATTCTCAGATTAGTTTCGTTTTTTGTAACGGGTAACTTTTCTTACGTGAATTTAAGAAAATTGGGCTAATTTGACACTAAGTAACTCTAAAATATATCCTTTTATAGTTAGTGACAATTTTTATGCAAATAAATAAAGATTTGTTGGCAAATTGTATATTAGAATTATCATAAAGATGAAATAAACACTGTTTACTTACCCGTCCTACGTAGCAAAATTTCAAAAATTGAAAATTTATCGCGAGTCGAAGATAGAAGGCAAAATGGACTATGTGGGTGCGCTATTGCTAAATTTGGCATCCATGGGAGTGTAGATGATATCGTTCCCTATCGATACATATGAAGATCGATGTGATATCCCAACGACTTTACCTGATACGATTTTCCCCAGTTTGCCTGTTTTTGCTTTAAAAAGGGCCTTCCCAACCGGATTTGCAACGGATTTGCTTTCTTTGAAGTCTTGAAAGACTGCGAAAAATTATGTGATTACTAATTTTTTTTTTTAATGGAAAATCGGTAGTCAAAAATCCGAAGATTTTTCCAAAACATAGGCGTCATGTTAAAGATAAGTTTGTTTTGTACAAGATACACGAAAGACAGGTATGGTATATATTCCTAATTCAAGATACAGATCATCAAAAAAAGAAATTGGTAGCGTATACGCTACCAAAATCAATATAGAAGAAAGACGGAGAATATTGTTTCCAAATAATTAAAGAGAGCGTTTTCCCAAATTTCGGGAATGGAGAAGATATTATAAATGAAAGATATCATAGAGATAGACGAGGAACTGAGACGAGCCCACTTCAATTGCTGGTAAGATCATCCACATATCAAGAAAAAATATGTATATATCATGAACAACCAAAGAAACGGTAATCCACATTATTCGTTATGGATGACCTCACTAAATAAATTCTTTGGAGAAAATGAAATGGTCCAATAAGGCGACATAATTAACATGTAAAAGATGTATTAATTTGATTGCTGGTAAATGGAGAAATTCACGATGGCATTCGTGCCAAACTGCCTTATTTTTACGATCAATTCAGGGATCAAACTATGGGTCATTTAGAGGTTAGGCTTAGAGTAATGAACGTTAAGGTAATGAAATTAGAAATATATTAAAAGTAAGGCAACTCATTTGTGTTTTATTGATGCGAATGAGTAATCAATGAGTTGATATATGTCGTTAATCTCTATTGGGTAAACTGCTAAAAGGTCTATCACGCTTCAAAGATTAAGTTTATAATCGTATCAATGGTAGTAAGATCTTTCGGTTGAAATATGGGTCTCTCGAAGTTAATCATATTAAACAAACGAAAAAAGTGGTTAGCAAGTATGTTCAGGGACGATCTTTTCAATCAGTTATTGGTTTACTTAATAGGTGAATGTATAAAAGAAGAATGTCAGAAACCAATCAAATTAGGAAATTTGCGCAAACTAAAGCCTATATTAATTGATGACATTACGGGTGGGTTTTACTGGTAACACTCCACTAAGTGATGACGTAACACACCGGATTATCCTATCATGTAAACGTCATATCACGGATTGGATGATAATTCAGCATCTCTTGATTGTGGGTTATTACGACATAGGGGCATATTGGGCTTCCTTGCGAAAAAAGAAACGTTTTTAATATGGGTCTGCATTTGTCATTGTCACCAGGGGCGACGATCACGGGGGAGGGGACGGTGGGGATATGCCATCCTCAATATTTTGAGTGGGGACATCATATCCAATTTCCACCCTCCCTCTCCCCCAATATTTACAAGTCATATTATTTGGACCCACTCTAAAAGTTAATCTGGTATAGAATTCAAATAACAACCTGAATATTTGTCCCGCGTTTCGCGCGCTCGTCCTTTTCCGTTCTCTCCTCCCCTAGTTGTGTGTACTACCAACGTTACAATTGTCACGCCATGTGCATCTAGCCTCTCTTCGAATGTGTACCAAGTTATGTCACACTCATGGGCGACACCATGGGATATGAAAAATGGGAATTATTACCTACCCTCCCCCCGATGGTTTGCTATTTGGAAATTCGCATGGTCTGCTGGGCGGATCTGGCCGTTTGCAGAGTAAAAGTCGAATATCAGGTATGTATAAGAAGGTGTGGGGTAGGCGATGTATGATGAAAACCCCCTCCCCATTCCCCTTTGTTAATTTAAAAGATGACTTTTTACTTATTCGTTTTAATTGTCTGACAGATTTTGTTATATATGGCACCATTTTGCTGATAGATACACTGAAAATTCCCTTTTTTTTAAAGAGGCGTTTTTATCTCAAAATTATAATCCCCTCCCTCTATGCCCCTCTCATGGCACATACGGAAACCAAATCCCGCCTCTGCGTTGGGGCGTTAAGCAAGGAATTGGCATTTGTCATTTTGGAAGTTATGGGGTTAGCGGAAAATGTGGACCCATAGGACAAAAATACTTACCATATTGTTAGCCAATTTGCATCCCCTGGACCTAAATCAACAAGTTGGATATATCCAAGGAAATGGGCCCGCCCGTAGTCTATTCCTCTATTATGGAGAGGATATATGCAGTAAAATTGGTGAAGTTTCACCTAGATATTTCGTAGCCTTACAGTTATAAAAATAGCAAGTCATTGAGGGTGCTAAATCTCAACGTCTTCCTCCATGGTAACGTCACTGGGTGTGACAAAATAATGGACGGTATGACGTCCCTGGGTGTATCACAACATACATCATAAGCCAAGAAAGCTTATGCTATCTAGAACATAATTGGCTAGTACAGGTTTGGCCAACTGGACTGGCGTTAGGCCCAGAAGCAGTGGTAGATCCATGATTTTTGAGTAAGGGAGGCAAAAATCCAACAGAGGCGCATCATCTGGTTCGACGAACCCGACGACTGTTGGCCGACTGGGTTATATATGTGGTTTATTGAAGAAAACGTAAGTGGTTTTCAGTGTAATATCCCAATCATTTGTAAAAAAGTGTTCGACGAGCAAACAGTAAAAAGGCTTTTTTACTTGCTTTGTTCCAGCGAGTACCACAATTGGTCCGACGGGTCCGACTGGTAGTTTTTGTTTTAGTTTTTATGCCAATTTCGGTGATTTTCAGGTTCAATAATTTGCCAAAGAAAATTCGACAAGCAAAACAAAAACAAATGTTTTCTGTTTTTTCTTCCGGCATGTACGACAATCGGTAGCCGATAGGGGAATATCCCACCTCCACCTCCCCACCCCATCCTGTGTTTATTTATTTATAAATCTGAAATAGGCACTTTTGATTTGCATTTTTGGGTAAGAAGGGTGCACGTTCCCGTGCACCCCCGGCTCCTACACCATGTACATAATAATACGACGACCAGCTCAGCCCACAGTAACCTCGGACCTTTGAAGCGCGCGGTCCATTAGCTTAATCTTTATCATTGTAGTTATACCAAATTGATATTCAAAGTAATTGAAACGTTTAGCCTAAACAAATATAACTAACATTAATCAGAAAGGCTCTTATATAAGGTATATATGCTGCTATGCAGTACACTCACATTCTCAAATAGCAGTATTTAAACAATACCTTACTTCTACGCAGAGATTGGGTCTATTTTACTGAATATATCATTGATTGTAGTCAAAGTACTGTATAGACCATCTCACATTCTCAAATAGCAGAATTTAAACAATACGTTACTTCTACATAGAGATTTGGTCTATTTCACTGAAACTAGCATTGATTGTTGTCAAATTACTGTATAGAACATCTCGCATTCTCAAATAGCAGTATTTAAACAATACCTTACTTCTACACAGAACTTTGGTCTATTTTACTGAAGATAGCATTGATTGTAGTCAAAGTACTGTATAGAACATATCGCATTCTCAAGTAGCAGAATTTAAACAATGTGTTACTTCTACATAGAGCTTGGTCTATTTTACTGAATATATCATTGATTGTAGCCACCGTACTGTATCATACATCTCACATTCTCAAATAGCAGTATTTAAACAATACGTTACTTCTACACAGAGATTGGGTCAATTTTACTGAATATAACATTAATTGTACTCAAAGTACTGTATAGAACATCTCACATTCTCAAATAGCAGTATTTAAACAATACGTTACTTCTACACAAAAGCATATTCGGTCACAGTGACTCTTGTTCCCTAATGAACCGCATGCCAACATAGCGTTTCCGTTGATTGTATTGTAGTATACTTAATGTATATCGATAATGGGATGTGGAGAAAACAAGATTGTCTTTGAAATAAATAGCATTTCGATGTTCATAAACATATCGACGAAACGTCACGATTCCAATTAATGTATATATGCAGTATATATAAGAGAGAAGTTTGTATCTAACATTAAAAATGGAACGGGTGGGGGTTGGGCGATGTGAACATCAGAAAATGACCTTAGCATCATTACCATCTGTCTTCAGAAAATATTTCACTAAATTAGAATCAGGTGGTCATCTCCCTCCCAATCCCGCTATTGAGTCAATCAACGAAAATTCGACGAAACAAAAAGTGACAAAATACAACTTCAGAATAAATATTTATTCGCACCTGGAAGGGTTACTATTGAAGAACAACAATGATGTAATATGGCTTGTCATCTTACATGTCCCACTCTCCCAGTAAGTTATTTCTGTACGATGTATTGTATTAAATAATTAGGATGACTGTTTTAGACTAAAAAACAGCACTATCGTCGTTTTTATTATTATGCCGACAAAACCAGATTAAGCCGACGTGGTCCTTACGTCCATAGTCAACATAACACAGTGAAACAAAGCGCATGAACAATATTGTGCTGCATACAATTGCATTTAATGTATTATTAAAGATGGATCCAGGACAACATTGAACATCACGGTATGGTACTTTTAATCAAATATAGGATGGCATGGTTTGGAGGGGTATGTGCCAGTTTCCAATATGACAAGGAGAGCCAGGATGAGTTATTGATCAGGGTGATCATTCTGGTTTCGGACAGTATTATTTTATTGAGAAAAATACATAAATATTCATATCCTATCCCATTCTAATAGTATGTGATTTATGTTATTAAATATTGCGTTAAGTTCTTACTTACAAAGAAGAACAATTTAAATGCATTGTTGTACAGTACACCATTAGTAGTCCAATCCTTATTTTAATTGTGATATACAGCTTAACATTGTTATGAAGTAAACTGAATGTGGTCACTCCTCGTGAATTACATTTAAGTACCGTTTTCAAGAAAAACGGTGTCAAACTGTTTTGGGTTCCGATGGTTCTGTCTCACTCTAGATTAACTATTAATCTCAAGAGGATGGGCGAATTTTCATCTCAACCGATCTGATGTTGCAGTCATTATTATGATAAGAATGGATGTTATCTCCATTGCCTCCATTGTAGTCTCCATTGAGGTTGTCATGGGTACAAAGTGTGTAGCAGCTGCCACTCTTATGGAAATTATCACAACGGTTACCATAGCAATTTGAGCACCAACGATTGGTGTGCCATCAGCCGATTCTGTGTTTCTCCGCGCAGTTAACGTTACTACATGGGTCATTGTCTCGGTCATACGTGCTGAATGTATAGCCTCTGTTTTGATAGAGATACTAACCTGTAAAACAAGAAGATGAAACTCGGTATGCATAGCGTATCACAACTACAACATAATGTTGAGAAGGTTCAGAATCATTCTACTTTATCCACAACTTTGTTTGAAAATATGAACAAATGTGGTGTATAAAGGAGTGCCGCGTGGGTGTATACCCCACTGCAAATTCTTCACATAGACATTGTTACCAGACACTGAACTTCTGGAGAGAAACTAGATAAACTAAAACACCGTTGGTTCCAAGGGTGACCCCTTCTACCCACACACACATGAAGGTATCTACCTCAAGACACCGACAGGAGGAGAATCAAATGGGCGGATATATGGTACTATAGTTCATATTTGAGATTTATATTCGTGGAATTATATGGGAGGGGAGCAAGGTGGGAAAACGTCATTTTTCCATATTTTATTTCTTTAAAATTTGTATTTGTATTCCTTTTTTAATCTGACGCAAATTTTGCTGATAGGTGACCTTAACACTCCTAATTTTTCTAAAGGGGTGGGTCCTCTCCCTTATACTCATATTCTACATATGCGTCCAAATGTACGGGATTATGGGGGTGACTTGTCCTGCTTGGAAATTAGAAAAACAAAATTCATCTTTAATGTTTGGCACAATTTTACATAATAAAAATGGTGCCACCATTTTTATTTTAAACGCCTCCCTAAGCATTTGCTCCCTCCTATCAACAAATCCCTAACCACATTTCACTTTAATTACCATTGCCACATCCATGTAAATATATAAAAGTCATGTTGGGTGAAATGCCCATTCGATACACTGCACAATTAAGTACATTTTCAACGCAGTTACAGAGCACATGTTATATTACCATTTTGCATGTTACATGGCACCATTTTGAATTTCGGTGACCTCAAAATTCGTAATTTTCCAAAACGACACGTTATAGCAACGGACATATATCCGTTTTTTTTGTCAAACTATCGGCAAGCAGGTATTGCCGTGGTTCCATGCGCAAAATTGTGCACCTCAAACAAAAAGTATGTAGCAGCCCCGCGAGCTGCCCCAGATATAGTGTTCAGTGTTATTCCCATTTCTTTAGAGTGCACCCTCAATCCTTACAGATTTAGAATTGAACATTCTCAACACTGAACACAGGCTGTATGAACAGTTCAGTGAACGAGCGCCCTCGATTTTGAATATCAGACAGAAAGGGAAAATACTAACGTCTTGAGACTACCCCCAGATAAGACAGTGATTCATTATTGAACTAAACAGTACAATTATCTGTTGTCAAGATATATGTCAGAATTTTAATTAACTAGAATATTTGTTACTAGCAAACTTGAAAAATGTAGCAAAGTGACAAATAAATTGAGGGACATATATTGTTCTAATTTACTTTGTACAGCCACTAATATGTTTATTTTTCACATGTTTGTGGGTTTTTATTGTTATGATGAACAGTATACATGGTTATATCTCCATTAGGTAGTTAATGTTTATATGTTTCTATCTACCATAATGTATTAGAATATATTTTATCCATGTAGAGTATGAGCTAATATGTTACTACATCAAGTTGGTTATGCTGGTATAACTCTGACAATGTACAGCATAGATATCTCTCCTGATGGTAAAGGGCCTGATATCATGCATCAGTGATGGGCAGAAAATATGACCCACTGTGGGTTATTTGTTTTTATATTTCTTTAATATAGGTGTATGCATGTGTAGGCGAGTACCAAATGTCATGGGGTTGGGCTAAATTTCAAATGCTCTCTTTCAGTACTAACATGTATTTTCAAATCACATTTCTTTCCGCAATTCGTTAACTCATCGGAAAAAAAATAATCAAACGAAAAGGTAAAACCACGTGTCAACATATTTGTTTACAAACCAATTGCCATTTATTTCAAATGTTACTGAACCAGCATTCTCTTGAACAATAACCATTGAGAGAACAACACAGGAAATGGCGCATGTGCATTAAACCACATTTTGGAATATTGAATCAAACAGCAATTATATTTGTAAACGTGTCTGGGTTGTTATGTTTTACATTTTCGTTACCCATTTTCTTTGTCAGGGTCCAAAACATGCTTTGGTTAAAAGTACCTCACTGTGAAAATGTGATCGAAAACTATATATGTCAATATTGAAAGAGCGTGTAAATTCGTATGCTTCGTATCGGCAAGTATATCAAAGACACAGAGGTATTTTAGCACCAACGTCTGGGAATTGTTATTATTATTCAGAATAAAGCTCCTATTCATGTTATGTTTAATTTATCCGTGAAACACCAAGATACAAACTTGAGTAACATCAAACAAACCTGCATTTCCTCCACTACTAGTGCTCCGACTGCCCAGTTTATTCATTCTGTAGTTGGTGCTCTCAGACTCTATTTGAAACTCTGTAAATTCAGCATTTAAAGGTGACCCGCTTGAAGTAGTAATATCAAGGCGAAGCCTGTAGTTCTTTTGACTTGTTAGGTAAAAGAGTTTTTCATTCCCAAGCCAGATATTGATGCTGTTGCCAAACCCGTCTTTATAGGCAGCCCAGTTTTGGTAAAAACTAGTGGTATCATCAGTGCGACGTTGAAATACCTGAGAAGATATAAAACGTACGAAAAGAACGATTTATCTCAATGGAATAAAATGTAATTAGTCAAAAAACAAAACGAGAAAACGAGGCGGTAATCTTATAAACCGAGCTTGTGGTCATCTGATAAACCAATTTTAGACAACTTAATACATTTTAGAATGGAATTTCTTGTATGTTGTAACCGATCTGTTTTCAGTTTTTAATTTTGTAATGCATCATCTCCAATATTTCCAATGTGTATACAGGGTGGGTGTGGCAAAATAAACAATTACCCTCCAAGTTCAAAAGAGCATCCTCATAACAATTTTTACAGTTTATCCATAGACATATAGCTTATTGTCAGAGACGGTGATGTTTGAACAATTTGTAAAGATATATTTGTAAAACAACAATCAACAATGCTATAGATTCAATATGACTAAATGTATATTAATGTGAATATATGATTTGTTTTATATACATCAATTCATATTCAGTACATAAATGTTGTTGTATGTTGATATAGTCAAACAGACAATACTATTACAATCATGATCACTATAGTAGTGCAATAATATCGAAAAAAGATTATCAATATATATTCAAGTTCATTTTCTTTACCTTCTGTAATTTATAATATGTTACATAGTATGTAGAAACAAAGGTCAAACGTATGATACGGTGAGTAAATGACTTACTGTCCATCCTCCGCCATTATCCATTTTGCAGTAAACAGTAAATGAACCCGGCCATCCAAACGGTAGGATGGTATAAACGCCATCTTGTGTATGGCCAGCGTCGTAAACATCTTTACAGTCTGTATATAATATGTCACACGTCTGGCCGCCACCTTCATAACCCTCATTACAAGCACACTGTCGTACTCCATTATTGATATCACATACAGCATTGTTACTACACCTATAGTCGTTGTCACAGTTCAGTTGGTTATTGGTACATGAACAATTCTTCGTACAGTCATCTTTGACATAGGCTTCACCATTCTATAAACAGGGTAATAATCATCATGTTATATGTAAATAATATGTTCGACAAACCAATTACTGTTAAAATGTCACACGATACTTGTTTATAATAATCACAAATAAGACTCACTGGTATGACCAAGTTCGCCTCTCTTAGAAAACAGCCACATTCACTCTCGCGAATACAGTCACCTCCGTGCACTAAGAACCCCTCTTGAAAAATGCAGCCCTCACTACCAGAGCAGTCACTATCAGAACTAGATCGTTCTTCAGGGTTCTCACACGTCGCTTGACAACTGCAATTTCCGTAGATCATATTCGTAGGACAGTATGCTATCAACGAACCTAGGTGTATATAAGTAAAAAATGTTGGACTGTTAGCAAAGTAAATACAACTTTTTGTGTTGTTTCATTGCAGTAAAATAGAGATTCACGAGATACACAAGTATTATTAATTAAATTAAAAAAAAACTTTAAACGAAAATAGAAATTCTTCGAAAGTAGTATTTAATTAATCTGCATGCAAATTTACAGGAAAAGTATACATTCATGGCTGCTCTGCTGATTTTAGAAATTCAACCTTTATCACGAATATTTACCTGAGTTATTTTCAGGTGTGTCATTACCGACTGTGTGGCCTAGTGGTTAGAGCGCCCGCCATGCAGCCGGGAGGTTCGGGGATCGATTCCTGGCCGAGTCA
>WXZC020000653.1:0-11264 GCA_011317855.2 Paelopatides confundens
ATTCTGTTAACGTTACAATATATTATAGAGCCTACGAAGTTGAAAACTCACTACAAACGTCTTACTATGGGCGTGTACAGGTTTGATTTTATTTGATTTATTTGCACTCAATTACAAAGAACATATAAAAATATACGAAACTACATAGAGAAAATATATTATATATATACTGCATGATTATGCAGGATATGCACTTATTATATATAATACAATAAGGTAAAAAATGAATAAATGACTAACAGTGTATAGCACGTTTTAAGCCTGTGTTATTAGCTGTGAGAAAAATAATATATAAAGCCATGACGACGTAATGAATGAATAAATAAAATATCAAGTTTTAAGCCTGCTCACGTAATCATGATTTGGTTTTTTTTAATTATTTTTCCAAAATCTATCAAATTTTTCCTAAACAAATGAAAACAATTAGAACATTATTATACTATAAAGATGCAAATGCAGCACTTTGTGCATCTAAGCCCCCTTCCATTAACAAACATTTCTCAAAAGGGAGGGGGATTTACTCCCCTTAGACACTTCCTACAGGACGGACATCTACAACATTTTGCGCCACTCTATCATGTATACGCCTCTGGTTAAAACTAGATTATTTAAGTAAAGAGTGCATGTCAGTATTACACGTTGTATGATGAGCTTAGACCTATATTGTCTTCTATGCTGGAAAATTACTGAAAGGCAAACAAAAAAACTAGAAGAAAAAAAATAGAAAAATATATTATCATTCAATTAAACGTAACAAATGTAATGTGCGTCTACCAAAAATTAACTTGGGCGTCTTAAAAATCGATTGACATCGTGGTTAGCTCACAGAAAGAATTAAAACCGGACAGCTAAAAGGCGCAGTGATTTCGTACCAGGTTTTATAAAAGAACATTCAATGAACCTTCCGAAATGATTTCATACTTTCACCATTGCTGATTAAATCGATGAACACGCTTATTGTACTGACTAGTGGACTTACATACCAAATATGAAGTATAAACAAGCTGCATGTACTTGTTGAGTTACCGTACTTTTTACAAAGTTTTAACTAGACATTTGGTATCTGACCTCCAACAACACCAGTACTTATACTCACTGAAGCGGACCAACATGAACACGCTGTCTTGTGACATCCAATGACATTTGACCTCCAAGAAGGACATTATGGTTTTCATACTGACAAAGGTGGATCTACATTAACAAGCTCTTGACCCCCAAGAAGAAAAAAAAGGGTTATTATACTGACAAAGTGCCTTACATGCTGAATATGCAGTTTGAGAGCAAGCTGTACTTATTGAGTTGTGATGACATTTCACTGCCACCAAAAAAAGTAGGGTTATTTTATTTTAAAAAGGTGAATCTATATACTATGTATGAAGTTTGAATATAGCTGAACTGTTGCTGTTACTGTATTTATAAGACTTTCAAACTTTGACTGATCTCCGTGGACCTTTGACCTCCAGAAAAAATTACAAGGGTCTTATACTCACTAAGGTAGACCTACATACAAACTATGACATTTGACCAAGCTGCACTTTACAAAGTTTTCCGATCTTGACCTCTGTTGATCTCAAATGAAATTTTAACCTTCACAAAAAAAAAAAAAAACGGATTCTTGTACTCAATAAAGTCAACGTACATACCAAGTATGTGAAGTCTTATCAAGAAATAACGTCGTTGTACTTACCAAGATAATCATACATTACAAGTATGAAGTTTTACCAAACTGCACGTTTTAAGTTATCGTTTTTAATTTTGTTTAACATTTTGACCTCTAATATCACTTGACCTAAAAAAACAAACAATAGGGTCCTTACAAATGTCAATGCAAATACATACTCACCAATGGCTCTGCCCCAAGACCCTGTCAGGGACACATAATGGGCAGATCTAGGAAGATCCAGGGGGTCCGACCCTCATTTGATATTTATATCTGGGGTGGGGAGGGGGGGGGGGGCGGCAGAACGTATAATATTCAGTCCATGTTATGGGCCGGATTATTAGGGAAATCAAGGTGGGAAAACCCAAACTTTTTTCAATATTTTACTTTCTTTAAAAGGGTGAATTTTTACTAAGTCTTTTATTCCTTTTTTCAATCTGACGCAATTTGCATATTAATATGAAACCGTTTTGTATATAGGTGACATTAACATTCCTGTTTTTTAGGCGGATGGGTTAACATCCAGTATACTCATCCTTTAAGACTGGGCAACCATGTGTAAGGGGAAAGTTTCGAGCTGGCTTGTCCCGCCTGGAAATTTGAGAAAAAACTTTCGTTTTAATATTAATTTTTACTAAGTCTTTTATTCCTTTTTTTAATCTGACGCAATTTGAATATTAACACGGAACCGTTTTTTATATAGGTGACATTAACATTCCTGTTTTTTTTAAGGGGTGGTTCACATCCATTATACTCATCCTTTAGGACTGGGCAACCACGTCTAAGGGAAAAGTTTCGGGCTGGCTTGTCCCGCCTGGAAATTTGAGAAAAAACTTTCCTTTTAATGTTAGCATAATTTTGACCTTTTCAACCTAACATATCAGGTAGCAAATCGTTGCTCCATGTGAATGTCTACCACATTACAATTACAATACACCGAACAATTAATGACACCTTTAGTGCAACATAGCACATATATACATGTAATGACACCATTTTGTATGTAGGTGAACTTAAACTTCCTATTTTCCTTCCACCCCTCCCCGTAAACCCTTTACATGACACCATTGGCGTGTACATTGGTTGCAACAATTTGTTACAAAAATGAAAAAATTGTAGAACATAAATGAGATGCAAATGATGGCACCATTTTGCATCTAAGCCCCCTTACATGATCAAACATTTCTCACACTCTCCCCTTAGACCACCCTACAACGAATCACTAACCCCAACTATAATTACCATATCACAATTTTGTACATTATGTGGCACCATTTTGAATTTCAGTGAACTCACAATTCCTTATTTTCCAAAAGGAAACGTCTTAGCAACGAGCATAGATCCGTTTTCCACACTTTCGGGGAGCAAGTATATCCCCGACTCCTTGCGGAATATTGTGCACCCCGACCCAAACACAAATCTTATATTCGCACCTGCAGTGGTCAACCTACATTCAGTACGTAGTTAGGTCAAGCTGTACTTGTTTAGTTATCGTGTTTACAAACTAAGGCGTCACATGCATACACAATACACGTAATCATGATCACATATATTGATTGATTCTTCAACACGGAATAGAAAACACAAATAATTCAAGAAATACAAAACTAATTGGTCCAACCCACATAGCTTCGTGTCTTGTCCCGATTAATGCAATACAAAATACTACAATTTATTCAGTTTATTTAGAAAAGTACATTGCGCCATAATCTATGACGTCATTGAGGACAAACGCGTCGAATTGTTTGTCATTATTAAGTCGTCTTTGTCCTTGAGGCATGGTACATTTCATATGCTAATTTGGCAATCAACGTATTACACTAAGAGCTCGTTTTTCCATAAAATCTTTAAAAAAAAACATTTTATTTAAATAAATAATATGTACATTATAAGTAAAATATGTTTTGTCCGTGATGATGATCTACTGTTACCATATATATTAATCATGTAAATTAATACATATTATAACATCATGATAGTACAATACATACAACATGCTATCGGCATGTATATTCTATTGGATTTGATATATAGAAAAATTACATTACATTTTGATGAAAACAGATTAGTCCTGACACTGAAACGTCCTTATAATTTAGCACTTACGTCATACAAATGACTTACCCTATTCCAAAAATGTGTTCTCTCTTACAGTCCCTCACATTTGTATATATTTTACCCTTATTTATAACCATGTCGTTTTTCGAGCAATCTCTCTGACTGAGTCTCGATATCTCCGGTATGATCAGACTATCATTCCTATAATTACATAAAATGCAGTGGCCCGCTCGATTCATTAAAGTAAGTGAAAATTACCGTAACATATAGAGGAGGAATGTACTGAAGAGGAGAAGGTATAGTTATGAGTAGAACCTTTAAATTATTCTCACGGAATTGTCCTTAAAAGGTTAACTATTTTGGCTGTTTGGTCGTAGTTATGCGAATGTAACTAAATTCGATAAATCATATATCATATTGTTATATTGATGTTAAAGATGATGAATCGGCAGGTTCTATAGTGATAAAAAGTATGGCGCCAAACGGCACATGTACGGTACGGTAACATGTTCTTTGTTTCAGAAAATAATTATTATTACTAGTGTCATCTCATTATTTCCACAATAACGCGTTGTGAACGTATGTGTTAGTATTGAGTATATTTTCATATTTAAAGTTGAATAATTATGCCATCTAATATTCCATTTGTTTATAATAAACTCAACTTAGTATTACATAGTTTATTACTCTGGCAGCTGACTTTCTCTTAGCTTGAGATTCCAATTTATCCGATATCGAAACTGATCAGTATCGACAACTATCGCCTTTGTACATACGAATATAGTTGTAGATGATGGCTACGCTATACTTTGAATTCTGAAGAGTTTACGACCGGGTAATACCCACCCAATGATTCGTAATTTAGGGTCTAGTCAGCCTATTATTTAAACAAGATAGCCTATTTGGACGACAGCGTTATTTGGAGTTTATTTATAACACTGCTAAAAGTTTTATTAGTTACACGGTGTTTCAACTCACTGACATAAATATAGTAGCATAGCCTATATTTTACAATGATAGGCGTAGGCTAAGCCCCCAAGACTAAGTTACAACTAACAGGCAGTACATATAGCAGTAGCATAGTAGCACTAGCAGTATTATTATTATTTCTGGATCGAAATAATGATAAGACAATCATGGATACGTCAAGTTCACAACGATGGAAGCGTCACTATCGTATTGCGCAGACTCGTCAACGTGCAACTGCGGTCGTTCAACATTTTCAGACAGTGGCACTGGTGGAAGTATCCATGCATTTTGAAAGTTACCCTCCGAGACAGAGTCTGACAATGACATGTATATGTAGGCTACTAACTACACAAAAAAGTCAAACCAAAGAACCACCAGTAGGCTAAAGTCGTACATATAACAATAATTAATAAATATACACCGTGTCCCCTGTGTTGTTGTGTCATCGTTCTATTTCTTGCACTAGGCTATGTGTAGACAGTTGCTCATTATTGGTCTAGCTCTTCATTTTAATAAGGAATCATTGCCTTAGCTGTACTGCGCGAAAATAGTTTAATAACTAGGCCTACTTCAAACAAATGTTGGACACACGGGTTAGTATCACTGGTATATTAATACTTAATATTAACATCGCTTAGCCCAGGAAACTGGGTCACAACTTTCATTTTTTCTCACCATGGAAGATTTTCAACTTCAGCTGGTTAATAAAAGCTTGGCAGATATTTACAATTTTAATCTCTTGGTAATTTCCCAATCCTACCCATTGGCCACATAAATTAGACCATTACGGACTATTACGGCCCTCTTGACCCATGACTACCATAGTACCCGGTCACCCCACTGAAAAAATAATGGCTACTGTATGCTACTGTGTAGTACAGTAGTACCTAACCTCGGTTGTCAGGGTCATCGACCCCCCTGAAACCAGACCTACATTCCGAAAGTTTGCTATGGGACCAAATTTGGACCAATATTAGACGTAAGTAATAAACATGTGTCAATGTAATACTGAATTAAATTGTTATGGCCCTCTGACCCGTGATGTAGGAGCTAGGTGCATATGAAAGTAGTAACAGCTTTAAAGGGAGGAGTCCTCCCTTTAAAGGTTTTGTATAATTACGGGTGCTTATATGTAAAATGGTGCTATGCTTAGAAAATTTGGAAGTAAATTTGTGTTCAAGATTTGTCTACTTTTTACAACGTTAAGATAATTGCACAAGCTAGTGATATCATAACAACTGATTTTCCAGGCCGTCTTGATGCCTATCCGCAGTCATCATCGGTCCATGGGTCTTAACTCAGAGTATGACCAGTGAGGTGTTGTAATCAAAAGGCTGGAAATATCGTCAACAGAAAATACTCTCATTCGTTCATCTTGATCATGGTGTAATCAAAATTTGGTTAACGTATGCAGCAGATTATACGGGCATTTGTGAAATTATTCATTTTGGGCATTTTGAAGGTTACTTGAGGTCAGTAGAAAGCATTCTTGAAATTCACTAAAAAAAAGCTTCTCTTTCAGTTGTTGATGAATATACTGTACCTCAGCCTATACTATAAGGTAAATATGAAAAGTGTTATGCAGATTTTTTTTAAATTGGCTCAAATGGTCTTTCGGTCACCTTTCATCAAAAGTTCCTTTTGACCTCTGTTGACCTCACCTGACATTTGATCTCTCTGAAAACAATAGAAGTCTTGTACTTGTATCGTGTTTACAAGTCAAGGTCATATACACGCCATCATGATCCCTGCCATTAACGTTCACACTTTTTACTGTCATATTTATTCACTGAAACATTTAATTATCTAACTTAAACAATTCACCAATGTCTGGGAATATACTGTTGAGGGTTAGCACCTTCAGGAAAATATTTTTGGAAATTTCCATCAATTTATATCACACTATAATTTGAGGGCAATACTGATGACGTTTAAAAAGTAAAGCACATACAACCACACTGGTAGGTATTCAAACTGGTATGTTATGTTCTACTCTCTGACTTGAGTATGCACGTATTAGACTTAGATATGTAAAATGTAAGCTGCCATTTTGTATTGCTTGCCGAAGGCTCAAGTTAATCTATGCAATCATGATTATGTGTATGTGTATGTGTGTGTGTGTGTGTGTGTGTGTGTGTGACGCCTTTGCTTGTAAACACAATAACTCAAAAAGTAGAGCTTGGTCAAATTTCATAGTCTGTGTGTAGGTTGATCTTAGTTAGTACATGCACCCTATTGATTTTTTTAGCAGTCAAATGTCAACAGAGCTCAAAGTCTGAAAACTTTATAACCATGATAACTCAAAAAGGTCAGTATGTTGGTTCACCTTAGTCAGTTAGTGAGTACAATAACCATATCCTATTTGCGGAGTTCAAAGGTCATTTGCAGTCAACAGAGATCAAGTTTGAAAACCACATAAGCACATAGCTCAAAAAATACAGCTTGGCCTATTCATACTTGGTACGTTTGTTGCCATTAGTGAGTACAATAACCATATTGTCATTGTGAAGCTCAAAAGACCATTTAATGTCAACATAGGTCAATATCTGAAAAGGTTTGAAATACAGTAACTCCAAAAGTACACTTTGGTCAAACTTCATATTTAATATGTAGGTTCACTTTAGCGAGTACAATAACCATACTGGCTTTTGTGGAGGTCAAAGTTCAGCTTGGGTATACTATGTAGGTTAACTTTGTGAGTACAAGAATGCTAATTTTTAGTGGAGGTCAAAAAGTATTTTAAATTGTAAATAATATGATTGACTTTATTTTACTACAGATGTATTGGTGTTGATCACTAGATTTTGCCCCCACATTTCCTAAGTTTTTTCACTGGATGAAAATATATATATTTTTCGGGGTGTATTTGCACTCATGATACCCCCCCATCTGCACCAGAGTAATTACGTACTACTCTAGTCGGCCTATTGTACACCTAAAAGTATATTAATGTATAAACTAAGTAAGTCTCATTTTATTTTAGGCCCTCAACGACAAAGTGGTAAAAATATTGATCGACCACTCACTGCATATGTCCGATCGTGTGTTGGACGCGGAAGAAGCACAGTAGAGTAGTATGCTACTAGGCGTAGGTGGGGCCTATTAACCCGGAAAATCGAATTAATAATGAAGAACGCCCTCACTTTGAGATGGAAAACTGGATGAATAAAACGCGATTTTTCACTATTCAGCCGGCAACCTGATCAATAAGAGGCGATTTTTCACTATTGAGCCGGCATGGTGCAAATCCTGTAATCTGATTGGGCAAGTGTTGCCGGTTCCATAGCTGACGACATCTTATTTATCGGGTTGTCTGCTAGGCCTAACGTAGACAATTAACTAGTATAGGCGTAAGACTAGGCTTATTCATGGCATTACTGCCTGGTTAAGCTGGTTGACATTAATATTGGTACTGTAGTTATATAACTTACGGTGATTTAGTAAAATGAATATGATTTCCAAATGTACTGCACCTGCAAGAGTGACACACTTGGTGTATTGAATCCTTCCAGAGTGGAACACCGTTAATCGTTTAGTCTCTCGAGTCGGAATGTGCTCCTGTTGATTCTCCGACTGAATGCTATACTATAGGACAAACCCTCCCCAGTCTGCGATTTCAACTCGTTAAATATATGCATCATTTAAGGAGTGAAATTATTGTTGCATCTCCCTCACGTTTTCTTGTGATTTCCAGGAAGAATTTTCCTCTTTGAAACATTTCGAGTATTATTTAACTCGTTCTATATTCTCAAAATATCACTATGTTATTATTTATATCCAGCTTTTTCGAGTACTGTACAGTCAGTATATAGTACAGTACATGACTATTGCACGCACAAGTCGTAATATCGATTCCGTCGCTCAATCGAACTTCACACCATCGAAAATTGTGATGTCATAACAATTTCGGCGAATATTATATGACAACACAAATGAGACGACATCGGATCTTTAACTTGATTCAGGAGGGGTCGAGAGTGTCAGTGGTGCAATAATTGATACATCGAATATATAACGTCAATAAAGTCACTACCTCCGATATATCCATCCATCTACGTTGGATCAAGCACGGTCGATTATAATCTCACTTGGTGTATACGTCTGCACATGGAAGCTGTATTACGCTGCATATAAACATGTGCGTAATACGGGGATTCTCTGCACTACTTCTATACATGCTATGTTTACCCAGACTCCTCCATTACCTCCATTTGCAGTCTCAGGTGAAACGTAACTGACAAACATGCAACATTTGTTTTAAAGCAGCTGCTGGCGTTCCATGATAGGTCTATAACCATATCTAATATATACATATCCTATCACATTACTAAGTATGTCCCCCAAATACAATTAACTGAAAATGACCTTTAACAACTAGAGAAAATAACAATTTCCGCCAGATTCCTAAATGCAAAGTAAGCATGTTGTAGGCCTATATACTATACGTGTTGCGTTGTATTTTATAACTAGCTGTAAAGAGCGTATTAAACATTTATCGTGATACTAATACATCAAATTAACATTATATATTGTGCGCATGCGCATCTATATTCGTGTATTTAATCCATATTTAGTGATTATGTACGTGGAAGCTGTATTACGCTGCACTACTTCTATCAAATTACTAAGTGGGCTATGTCTTCTCCCCCCCCCCCAATACAATTTAACAACTAGAGAAAAGAACAATTTCCGCCAGATTCCTAAATGCAAAGTAAGCATGACCTATATAGGCGGATCTGCTTTAAAAGTGGTGTAGGCCTATATACTATACGTGTTGTGTTGTATTGTATAAATAGCTTATAAAGGGGCTTATTAAACATCTGTCGTGATACTAATACATCAAATTAGCATTACATCTTGTGCGCATCCGCATCTATATATTCGTGCATTGAATCCATATTTAGTGATGTTAAACTTTACTGCATATATCAACCATAAGTTGACCAAAGGATTGAAGTGGTGACCGGCATACATACTTCGGTCACACCTCCCCCACCCCTGTTCACGCCCCTATAAAGGATTTTCTCTTTCGTGTTCAAATCCTGGTTTGAATTCGTTTTTTTTTTTTTTTTGGTGATATCTTTAGCTGAACTTGTTTTTTTTTAAAATAATTACGTCTATACTGTTCACCGTTAATTGCTGCCGTTACAACGCGTTTCTAATTAGTTTTGCATTGCCAATTATGTTTTACTCTTTCGTGAGGCTGACGTCATAGCATCATACAACAACAACACAACAATTAAGAGCCTATGGAGACATATCCTGGTTTGAATTCGTTTTTTTTTTAATTTGGTGATATCTTAGCTGAACTTGTTTTTTTTTTAAATAATTACGTCTATACTGTTCACCGTTAATTGCTGCCGTTACAACGCGTTTCTAATTAGTTTTGCATTGCCCAATTATGTTTTACTCTTTCGTGAGGCTGACGTCATAGCATCATACAACAACAACGATAACAATTAAGATCCTATAGAGACATATTCTCGACTGATCATTGTATGTGAAGGTTTTTATACACCGCATTCATGTTTTCATAATGATGAAGATGATGATGGTCTAATCCTCTTACATTGGCAACGAGAGAAAAGAAAACACATAACAGCCATGATCTTAACTAAAATGATTATCATATAGTTTTGTGTTAATAGTATATGATATGTGGCGGATACAGAGGATGCCGTCATTTGCAAATGCACCCCAAATTTGTCGATACATATATTTTCAGCAAGTGTCTTCTACACCGATTGCTTTACCACAATATACAAACGAATCACTAGATTAATGATATACCTGTTATCGGAATGTTTTCATTTTCTGTACACCCCCAAAATTCTCAAGACGTACACTTTTCTTTCACATATAACACACAGTCCCTCCTACCATGTGAGGAATTACGGGATTATTAGGAGAAGCAAGGTGGGTAGCCCACATTTTCCATATAAATATACCAACGACTCGTTTAAATATTATCTAAGCACCCCGAATCCATATTCATTATATTTATATCCGGCATCCTCTGATGAAATCCTTCACATAATTATGTCATTGAAAAATTCTACGCTAGGTCACGATGAAATTCCATGCATCATTTTAAAATCGGTATCAATATATATACATAAACCACTTTATCAAATTATTAATATGTCGTCTTCTCAAGGTATTGTTCCAAATAATTTAAAAATTGCTCGTGTTATGCCCATTTTTCAAGAGGGGGATCCTGCAGTGGTAGATCATTATAAACCTATATCGATGTTACCAAGCATTTCTAAAATATACGAAAAACTAGCATTTAATAGACTTTAAAATGTCTTGAACAATAACAACTTATTATATAGCAGTTTGGCTTATTGCCTGCATGGTCGGTCGACTGTTCACGCACTCATTGATTTTACTAATAATATTATTGCAGGTTTTGAAAAGAGGGACTTTGTTTCAGGTGCATTTCTTGACCTGTCTAAGACGTTTGATACACTGGACCATAGTATTTTAATTCACAAATGATCTCATTACGGTGTGCGTGGTATCGCATTGAAATGGTTTAAAAGTTACTTATCTGAGCGTACTCAATTTGTTTTAC
>WXZC020000654.1:0-11263 GCA_011317855.2 Paelopatides confundens
TGCATTTGGTAAACAATTTAGCATCGAATTCATTGTCGTATTCTAAAGACTATATAAATTGAATTCACAAACTTGTCCAAATGGATAACGTAAACATACTACTATAACATCCATTTATATATGGTGGGGGCATCGATTCAGTTGTTTAAACTCGCTGCAATAAGTCTACAAAATCACTTAAAAGACCCGTGATAAACAAAATCTAAATATCAAAATAGACATATTTCTCTAGCTCGAATATTTTAACAAAGAATAGTTTTTAGAAATGTAAATAATATTCCGTTAGTGATATAATGAAAATTTCCGGCTATGAGCGCATTATTTGCTTGCATAGTGAATGCTGCTGACGTAACAGAAACTTAAATTTGCTGGATTTTTGAAATTGTAACATTGGATGACGTAGTTAAAATTTATGTGATAAATACAAACTCTTGCTTTTCAGAAGTTAACCTCACTCCGTCTGGTTCACTGTTACTGTAATTATTTTGGTAGAAGAAAGGAAGCATTCCTTCGCATATCGGCCATTGTTGTTGTCTCATTATATTGCTCATTCCTTATTTACGGCTACATCACACGATATTGCACTTTCGATAGGACGAACACAGACGCTCTCAATATGCCGTATATTCCTTAAGCATTTTCAACTTGGAATTGTTCCTCATTATATTCCTATATTTGTAAAGCACACACACACTTAAAATACATTACTATTTAAAATATTGATTTACATGTAGTTATTTGTTGGAACGATGATCTTTTTAACTATTAGACATGTATTGATAATAGTGTGAAAATAACTAAGAATATACTTGTCATATTTTTAGCGATGGTACAAACGAACGGATTTTAAAAATATTTACTGTCTGCAGTGATCTATAAGAAATGTTTTATGTTAAGGAAAACTTGGTACAATGTTTTTATTTGACATTTATAATACTTAGACAATAATTATTAAAGGATATGACGAAATCGAGCTCTGAACAGAGAGGCGAATTAATGATATCAATAATTTATGTACATAAAAATAATTAACAACAAGAAATGGCATCAATTGTTAATACTGTGAAATGTACGTGAAGATGGCATCATATTCTAACAGAAAACTGTATTCGTGTTCTACTGTTTCTCACAGGGACTTAAATAACAACGAACTAAGATCTCTTCCTGAGCACGTTTTCGCCAACCTTTCTGCACTGATTGGTTTGTAAGTATGATACACGTACAATGTAACTCATGGCTGTATATACGATTTGAATAATAATTGCGTAGTACAAATAACTCATTCTTTACAATTTCTTATAGATCCTTAGAAAACAATGAACTAACATATCTCCCTGGGCGGATTTTCGCAAACCTTTCTGCATTAACTGATTTGTAAGTATGATATATGTAAATTGTACGTTAGGTATTGGAACGAATAAACGCATCATTCATTCCAGGAATAGAGTTTGCATGAAACATCTTCCTGATATATGTTATATTATTTCGTTGTAATTGCTTGTCTTGTATAATTTGTGAGGGAAATTGTGGAAAGTTGTTTTACATTGTAGAATTTGTTGATGAAACAATTATTGTATACAAATCATATGCATTTCCATCGCGATATCATTGATTACAAAATCATTATACGATGACGCTTAATCTGTTCCCAATACTACAGGAGGCATTTCGGTTAGTGGCGGAGCTAGAGGGTTCGGCCAAAGGGGTGGGCGGATATGGTGTTTTGGGCGCTCTGTGTGGTGAGTGAGTATAATGTTTGGGGAATTATGTGGTGGCTAAATGCCCACAAAATAGTGTCATGGTTGAGGCCGCGAGCGGTCTCCCTCTCCTTCCCTTTTTGGAGGGGATTCAAATGTGGGCTTTCGCAATGTCATTCCCCCATAGCTTCGCCACTGTTCTCAATAATACATGACCATAGAGCCCAGGGCGATGATTTTGTTTGAACATTGGTGGGGGGGGGGTCCATAAATGGAAATGCGCGAAGCCTGAAAATGTTTCGCGTGCCCTTATACATATATTGTTTCTTCAAATACATACTAAGTTATATCACACACAGGGACGTCACCACGGGAGAGGTGGAAGAAGTTCGGATTTGGCACACCCCTATGATGTGCAATTATTAAAGCTGTTACAAATATCTAGGCCAACCCTCACCGATGTTGCTGTACATATCCTCTCTTACGCGAGACTAGAGGGAGATGAATAGACTGGGTGCGCGAAAAAAAATCCGAAAATTCCGTGGATATATCCAGACTTGTTGTTGTTAGTCCAGTGTGGTAAATTGGATACAATATTGTAATTATGTTTGTTACACACCAGCGCACAAGCGGGTTTTGGTTTTTGTATGAGTGTCATGAGGGGGGAATTTAGATGAAAAACCACTCCTCTTAAGAACAAATATAGAAAAATAGTTCTATATGTAACATACAAAAGTATGAAAGACAATTAAAACGAATAATTGAAAAAATTCACATGGTGTGACAATTTGAATACATATCACAAAACCGGGAAAAACGCCAAAGAAAAAGACTGAGCCAAATTTTTCAGGTATTATTATAATTATATACCATTGTGTCAACTAATTGATACATCTTATTAACAAAAAAACGATAATAGTGAAGAGGTAAACTAATCCAAAATAGTTATAGTTATAGTTATAGTTATATTTATTTTACGACGCTAATCTGACACACATGTGGGAAAGCCGAAGTGGCGTCAATATTCGATTTGAGTGAGCAAGGTGGAATTTGCCCCAACTGGGTCAATGCTACATGTGCCACTGATAATGGTCGATTGTTAAATATACCACGTACGACGAAAGCGATGTAGAAGCGAATTTACATTACAATCCAGTAAAATTATGTTACGTCAAGGTAACATAATTCCGTCTATATGTGGTAATATTAACACTTTCAATAGTGTTCTTCCCTTTTTTCTTATTCTAGTGTTAATCTGACGAACAATTGTCATAGCACGTGAAAAGAGTAGACCAAATTACCAACTGAGGTCATTAAACACATGTTCCCTTATAACTTGCACTCGTTTAAATGATACATTTGGTAATACACATCTGCTTCAAGAAGTAACAAGTATGTCAATATAGCAGATAGAGTACGATAAAGTAAGGAGAGAGGCCAGGAATTATGTGGTTTGCACTTGCACAAATCTTTACAAATGCACGAACAGGGAACCAACTATTTATTACTGAATACATATACCAAATCCACCGTGTCAAGAGAACAAATATGATTAATACAATTTTGTATTTCATATATATTTACAGAATTTTTATTTTCTCAATGTATGTAATTTCTAATAATTTCAAGAATAAAATGTCGAACTATGTGTGCAATAGGTGTTTGCATATTGACGTTTGTTGGCCAGGCAGTAACTCAACATTTTTGGATTTAAAAAAGGTCGTGATTAAACTTCTGTAATAAAGACAAATTCTTCCTTTCCAGAAGTTGACCTCACTCTGATTGGTTTACTCTCACTGTATTTATTTTTATTCAATATATGAAAAATTCCTTAGAAAATATATCTTCATGTTGGTTTCATCTTGTTACTCAATACTTATTCATTATTACGTTACACGATACAGCATTTTCGCTACCATGAACGCAAACGATATTAATATGTCATGAATCCCTTAAAGTATTTCTTACATAGAAAACTACATTATATTAACTTTATCCCTATATTTTGAAAACAGGCATACATAAAATACATTGTAAATGTGAACATTGGACACTTCCGAAGAAAGCTTCCAAAAATGTTTTTTAATTATGCCATTATTGTGAAATATCACATTACGTGAACGTTATATCTTATATTATATTCTAACAGTATACTTAAAATCGTTCTGAAATATTTCTTACAGATACTTACATCACAACAAACTAAAATCTCTTCCCGAAAAGGTCTTCTCTCACCTGACTTCATTAACTAACTTGTAAGTATGATATATTTAAATTACAACTTGTGTCTATATATAGGATTTTACTCTATTCTTTCCTGCAGTCAAAATAAAGTGTTCTCTTTTTTTTCCGTACAGAACCTTATATAACAACGAACTAAGATATCTTCCTGTATACGTCTTCGTTAACCACTCTGCTTTAAAATACTTGTAAGTACGATATATGTAAAATGTAAGATGTGTGTCTATATAGAGGGAATAGACAAGTAAATTCAACATATACTTAAGAGCATTTTTCGATTCAGTTTATGCATGGTATTTCGATCGCGGCCATTATGATCAACACTAGTTATACGATACCGATAAATTTGTTCCCAGTTTTGAATATTAAACACTGGTTGTTGGACATTTAGCGTTAGTAATATACGTTTGTTAACCGTAAGCTTAGTGTTAGAACTAAGTTGGCCAGGTAAGACAAGATCAATATAGAAATTAAATTGCATTAAAATGCAGTAAAAGGTTATCACATCAAGTTCAAATCAGTTCATACATAATGTGGTGATATCCACAGTTTCAATTGTTTTTCCAGTTACTATTTTGTTGTAATGTAGTGTTGTTAAGCTGACGAATAATTTTCAGTTGATACATATGTGAAATAACACAAAATAGGCCCACGAGTTTACTAATTGAACCCATTGAACATATCTTACCTTACAACTTGAATTGTTTTAATGATGTATTGGTTAATGTCTCTTTTCCTCAAGCTCATTGCCGACACATGAAATGATGTCAAAAGCATGTAAACATGAATCCATTTGTTGCCGCGGCAGTAAATTAAAATTGCTGGATTTTAGGAAAAACAAATCCTTGATTGACTAGGCTAAACTTCTGTAATACAAATCTCATTTGGATTTGTTGACTATCACTGTATTTTGTTGAATCAGCAAACCTGGCATTCCCCAACACATCGGTCATACTGTTATTTGTTACGTATTGACAGTTACAACATTTTATAATACTTTTGACGAACGCAGACGATGCCGTGAATTCCTTAAAATATTTCAAACTTGGAGAATTACTTTATATTAACACCAATTTGAGTTTAGACTCACACTATCTCTATGTTTTTAAAACACATGCGTACTAAAAATACATTATTAATGTGAACATTAGACAGTTATCATTTTGATGAAATCTTGGAACAATGTTTCTTTTCTAACGTTGTTATTATTGTCAAATAATGTAGTACATGAAGATGCGATCATATATCATATATTATACTCCAACAGTACACTCAAATTGTTTTCAACTATTTCTAACAGATACTTAAATCAAAACGAAATGAGATCTCTTCCCGAGCAGGTCTTCGCCAACCTTTCTTCATTAATTGGTTTGTAAGTATGAATTATTGAAATTTAATTTTATGTCCGTATATACGATGTGAATATATACTTGCAGTACAAGTAATGTGATATCTTTCATTTTTAACAGAACCTTACATAACAACGAACTACATTTTATTCCTGAGCATGTCTTCGCCAACCTGTCTTCATTAACATATGTGTAAGTTTGATATAACTTGTAACGTATGTATAGGAATTAACCGAGTAAGCCCAACATGTATGTCAGCATACTGTTATTATAAAACAACTAGTTCTGTGTTGTAATTGCTGTATGATTGGGCAAGTTGCACTCGCCTTTGTGTAGTCTCCAACTTATATATGCAACACTGTTTCGACACTATAGTATTTCGAAAACAGTCGTATTGATCACCAAATAGTTATACAATATGTTCCCATTATTAACATTGGTTGGTGAACATCTAGCGTTAGTAATATACTGTACGTTTGAAAAACTATGTTGGCCAGGTAAGCCGAGATCGAAATAGAAATGTTATAAAATCAAATTAAAATCAGTTCGTATATGTTCCAATTGCTTTTTCTTGTAGTTTTTATTTTGTTTTACTCTAGAGCTGAACTGATAAACACTTTGTCAGCGTATACATAGATGATATCAATTATTAATTGAAGACATTGAACACATTTTGCCTTACGATTTGATTTTGTTTTAAAGATGCATTGGGTAATACCTCTATTCCTCAATATCATTGTCGTACTCTGAATAACATTTGAAATGAGGTAACAAACGTGTAATAATGGATCACTCAATATGCATAAGGAGAGGCAACGGAATCAGTCGTATACATTTTTTTAAGTCGTCACATCACTTGAAAAATCCTAACTATTGATACATAAGCAAATTAATCAATATGTCAAGATAGGAAATACGATTAATAACACTTTCTCTTTCATATATTGTTACAGAGAATATTTTTTTCTCGAAATGTCAATGAATGACGAATTCGAATGACGAATTCCTGGTCTTAGCGCATTATATTTTTGCAATATTAACTTTTGTTGTCGGGACAGGAACTTCAAATTGTTGAATTTTCTAAAATTAATCTTAAAATGTAATGACGTGGCTCAATTCTGCAACAAAGACAACTTCTTCTTTTTCAGAACTTAATCTCACTTTGAGTAGATACATATCAGTGTACTTACTTTGTATTACATATTGTATTTTCGCTACGACGAACGCAAAATATGTAAATATGCCATGAATACCTTTTCAAATTGGAGAATTAACTTACATCAACATACATTTTAGCTTAAACTCACTATATCCATTATGCTAAACACACACATACACTAAACAGACATTGATATGGACAGCAGTTATCCGTTTGATGAAAACTTGGACAAATGTATACTTTTTAACTAACGGAAATATGCTAATACAGAGACTATAACTAAAAATATATTTGATAAAATGTGATAATGTTTTTTATTTCTACTTGTACATATTCATCATTGTATATACTTAATTACTAAAATGGGTGCTCAGCGTTAAAAGTATCAGAGTGGGGCCAGTTGGTGTCTGGATGTAAAATGTCACCCGACGTAAAGTGTAAGTTACAAGCTTCGGCTTTCCCACATATGTGGCAGCTTGGCGTCGTAAAATAACTATGGCTATGGCTAATATATTATTGATATATATATAGTGACAATAAAACGAACTTTAATAATGTATATACTAATGCCAGCCGTGATCCATAGACAATTATATGTTAGCGAAAACGTGAGACAACATTTGTGTTACATTGTCCATAATAATTTGCAATACTGATAATACTCATACACTAATTATTCCTTGACTTGACGAAATTGAACTTCGAAAACACAGGAAAACAAATGGTAATATATAGGTAAATATGATAGGTTGTGAAGTTAATTACCAAAATCCAATAGCATCGATTTTTTAGTCTTGTGAAATAATGTAGTACGTGAAGATGATATCATATATTATATTCTAGCAGTACAGCAGTCAAATTTGTCTCTACTACTTCTTACAGATACTTAAATCAAAACGATCTACGATCTCTCCCAGAGAAGGTTTTCGCCAACCTTTATGCGTTAACGGCTTTGTAAGTTTGATATACAGTATGTAAATTGTAACTTATATCTAGTTTGTATACGATTATAATATATCATTGCAGTACACATACATTCTTCACTAATTTCGTACATATATTACACAACCACGTACTAAGATATCTTCCTAAGTAGGTCCTTTACAACCTTCCTGTATTAACGGTTTAATATGTTTGATATATTTAAATTGTGACCTGTGACTCTGTGACGGATCCAGAGGAGTGCCGTGGTTGCAAATACACCCTAACATACAGGGATGGGTTCCGTGGCTGCAAAATGCACCCCAAATGATCGATACTTTCGTTTTCAGCAGGTGTTTTCTACACCGATTATTTTACCACAATATAAAAACGTTCACTACATTAATGATATGCCTTTCTAGTTACCCCAAAATGCGGGAACAAATTCGTGGTTAAACCAGTAAGAAAACCGTTGGCTCAAATGGGGAAAACCCCTTGTGTCTCCACCCATGGCTCTACCCAAAGAAACTGAATGGATAGTCATAGGGTCCGAACCCCCATTTGAGATAACAAATCTGGGGTGGGTAACGTAACTTAAAACACCCAGTCCCTACAAAGGACGGGAGTATGGGATTATTAGGGTAAACAAGGTAGAAAAACGCCACTTTCACCTATATTTGTATTTCTTTAAACAGATGGATTATTACTTGTATTATCTTTTCAATCTGAAGCATGTTTTCATATTTCCTTATACTCATCCTGCAGGCATGGATATTCACATGTGGCGGGGAGGTTGGTGGATTTGTCCCGCCTGGAAATTTGAGAACAAATTTCCTGTTTAATGTTTGTCTTAATTTTGCAGGTTATATGGCACAATTTTGTAGATACGAAAATCGGTATTTCATGAAAACCTTAGGGGAGGGTTCCCCTCCAGGTCATATCTGAACCGCATCTGCAATGTCAGGTCATTTTCCTTTGACCCATCCCCATTATTAATCATTATTGTAGCACATAACATTGTTTTCAAACTAGAATGTACCTCCATATTGGTAAAATGTCCATACATTACTACACAATTAAGTTGTCAATGCAACATAACGTACATATTGTATAGAAGAGTATGGCTCCAATTTGATTATTACACTCTCATATTTGAATATTTTGAACTCCAAATGTCAGACAAAGTATCATTGCACTTACACTACACCGAACAAGTAATGACATGTTTAATGCAACATAGAACATTATGGCACCAGTTTGCTACTATATGGCACCATATTTTTATGTATATAGACCTTAACATTCTTATTTTTCTTCCACCCTCCCTGTAACCCTCACATGATACCATTGGCGTGAAAAGAAGTTGCAACGATTTGTTATGAAAAATTGTAGAACATAAATGACATTTTAAATATAACCCCCTTACATGAACATAAATGTATCAATGGGAGGGATAACTCAGTTGCATCCTCCTATTAACACATTCCGAAGTTAAATTGAATTACCATTGTCCCATCCACGTGAACGTATATAAGTCCTGATGGTTGAAATACTGATTTATATCATTTAACCAATGTATCATGTTATTTAGCACATTCCATTTTTCATATTTCTAGTAACGATACAAGCAAACTTATTTTAAAGTGATGTACCAATGTCCGCGGTTATTGGTTAATGACAACTTTGAAAAATGTTTTATATTTCAATCTAACACATGTTTTGAGAAGTTAAAATTCTCAAATTATTACTGGATTTAAACAAATTGAGTTTTGGATACAAATGTGAACACATATTAATATCGATGTAAATGTTTTCAGTGTATAAATGTAATTAATATAACTTACATCAATGCGTTACTATTATGAAATAATGTAGTGCTGGAATATACGATCATATATCATACAGTATACTTAAAATCGTTCTCTACATCTTTACAGAACATTAAATAACAACAAACTAAGATCTCTTCCCAGGGAAGTCTTCGCCGACCTTTCTGCATTAATTCATTTGTAAGTATATTAAATTTAAATTGTAAAACGTATATACGATTTGAATATATTTTTGTAGTACACATAAATCGTTCCTTACAATTTATTACAGAACCTTAAATGACAACGTACTAGGATTTCTCCCTGAGCAGGTTTTCGAGCACCTTTCTGCATTGCAACTATTGTAAGTATGATATGTGTAACTTGCAAGTTAGAGTTGTATATTGGTTTCTGTGTTTGTTCTTGTAGAGTTAGTAATATATTTGTTAACTGCAAGCCTAATGGTATAACTAAGTTGGCAACATTCGATGAAATCGATATAGGATTACATTTTTACATTAACACCGAGTAAGATTATATCACATCAATTTGGAATAATTTAGTATATATGTGGTAATATTAAGACTTGCAAGTGTTCTTCCTTGTTTTGTTGTTTTATGATAGTGGTGAAGGAAAGAACAAGTGTCCGCATATACATGTTTGATAGCACCGATTTACTAATTGAAGTCATTGAACACATATTCCAGGAGGAAATTCATTTCGAATGGTCTCGAATGTTTTTTGAACACTGGAATTTTGGTCACCCTGAAGTTGTCCTAAATGGTTTCGAATGTATACATTCGATGAATGGTGTCGAATGGTATAAATTATGAATGGTTCAAAATCATTCATGAATCGTACTGAATGGACGTTTATTGAATGGAGTTTATTCAGGAATGGCCTAGAATGAAAAATGTTGATATACATTGTATGCAGTTTGGTGACAAACACCTTTCAATTGCAGTTGAGTAAGTTTGAACTGGACCAGTTGAACTAACAACTGGAATTAATCAAAGGTGCTGAAGTATACTTCAACTGTTAATGGGACTACACTGGGTTAGTTCAATTCGTAAATGTCCCATACACTGGCATACACGAACAGCTGCAACATTCATGATTTCACATTTGGTGAACGGGTTGGTTAGAGCAAACATCTCTCCAGATTTGATAGGTAATCCATAAACAAAAATTTCCCAGGGGCACAGTCCAACCTTAGTGCAAATTTCAGTTGAACCCAGATAACTAGGTCCAACTGGGTTCATGTGGGAATTGAAACAAATTCCAGTTGGTCCCAGTTGATCCTAGTTGAATCTCAGCTAAATCCCAGTTTACCACAGTTACAACCCAGTTGGACCAGTTACAACCCAGTTAGCCCCAGTTACAACCCATTTATATTCCAATTGAACCCAGTTACATCATATGGGAATTGAAACAAACAATATGTGTACGTCGGTTTTGGCCAAAACCGATGGTAATAAGGACATGACAGCTGATTTCTATGTATTTGTTATTGTGTAAATAATTACTGAAATGAAACAACATATGACATAAGGAAGTTACAGAATTGCACGTTCAAGTGATTCAACTTTGTTAAACTGAAATTTCCACCAGTGAACTATGTAATCCGTCATGTACGATATGTGAAACCTCTGGTAGAACAACATATGACATAAGGAAGTTACAGAATTGCAAGTTCAAGTGATTAATGAGGATGTAATAGTTATCTTGCATTGAAAAACAATACTGACTTTATTTACACAACCCAGAAGTAAGAATATCGTATGAAATATAGTACAAATTAACATCATAATACATAAGGTTGTCGACATCTATATATTGTCTGGAGTTGCTTCACACAGTTACAGTTAAATTATACAGAACATTATGGGAATTACGGTCCTTGCTTCAAGCTTCACACCATAACGTTTGTATAAGTACACATGACTCATTAAACCTTTATGAACAGTCTAACCCAATGTCAAAACATTGACCCAATCAAATAACGTACAAGTATACACAATAAATAATAACTATATGCGCCTGTTGACTGAAACATCTTGACCACAGTATGCAAGTCAAACAATACAC
>WXZC020000655.1:0-11259 GCA_011317855.2 Paelopatides confundens
ATGCTCAGCGTTAAAGTATCAGAGTGGGGCCAGTTGGGTGTCTGGATGTAAAAACACCCCATACGGTAATGTTTCAATAAGGTACTGGTGGGATGTGTATATGAGGTGCGCGCCTAACAAGAAAATATCTAATGGTATTATTATTATTGTTATTATTAATCTGTACACATCTATTAATTCTCTCATTTTACCAATTAGCTTGCTTGTCGTTTTGTTGGTTCCTTTGATTCATCTGAATAAGATCCGTCTAGGATCGAAAGGTCTTCTAACTCTTATATGTACTGACAAAAGCTTCTTTTTGTAGAAACAGTTTGCTAACATATACAAAGTTTCAACATTTAACATCTATATAGCTAAGGAAAAGTAACTGTCCCGAAAACACATCCCCATGTTACCCCAGTTATGTACTTTTCTATGATTGTTCCTAACGTAATTGCAATATAGTAAACATGTTAATTCACTCTTTCTGTCATTAACTTTATCGTAGTAATATGGGTATTAATATCGAGCAATTGTAAATACGCCATGTTCTTTAATTTGGATTTCAAAGAAAACCTTTATGAATCCTAAAATTACGACATTTATTTAAGTATTTTATCATACATATTATGTGAAATAATTAGAATTATCATTAAAATATGAGAATTGAATATATCAGTTTATATGGCATGTTAAAATAATGCATTATCAAAACGTACTTCAAAACGTGATAACGTAGTTAAGTATCATAAAAGACGACGACTTGGTAACATTGGTAGTGTGAAAGGTAGATAATTGAAGAAATAAATAGTATACACCTGGGCATACCTTAAACGTCGATACAATCGATTGCTACCGTATGTAATAAAGCCACGCAAAACAACGTTTCATCTTTTAAAATGTAGATTGTATTTTACATTCTGTTTTGATATATTTACACATAAAATGGGAAAACGACTATGACGAGCTATATACAATTATAATAACCATTTTTAAATCACTATGCATTTGTATGTGTGCATATCGATCTTTTATAATATTTCCGTTTAGAAAGTGATCCTTAACAATATTATCATAACACAACATATTGGCAACAAGTCATTAAAGTAGATTCCCGGGCATTCAGTGTACGTTAAAATATAATCATCCGAAGAAAATAATGAAAATAATGTATTGAATATTATCCCCCAAAAATATGACTGTGTGAAACATAGAAAATTTAGTATAAGTAACGGAACCACATTTGGTCTGGTTTGGATATAGTGGAATGACCTTGTTTAATGTTAACAAAATATGGCTAGTTATTATTTGTTGGAATGTATGGCATTTAGACGAATACATGATGGTATATATTGAACATTGTAGACTATCATATTATCTGAAGATGGTAATGGTATTTATCATACATAGAAACGAGTTAATAACCTTGGTATAGTGCAATACGGAGCGAATTTAATAAAAAAAAAGTAGGTTATATACATTCAGAATGATTTTTAGCCATCGTACGTACTCCTATGTTTGCATTGATCTTGAACAATATTATAATAGTAGACATAGATTGCACACAATCACAAATTTGAATGTAGTTGGATTTTCTGTTTCGTGAAACATGAATAATGATATACTTTGATACTGTACATACATTAATTTGAACACACTCAGGTGCTGATGAGCTACACGCTACAATTAAATGTCATCTTAGCAAATGAGAATCACATTAACATGGATCATTGAAGTGTATCACAAGGTATACATCTGTAGCGACCGTTGTTTAGTTGTTATATTATTAGGTTGCACCCTCGTAGCATTTTTGAAGGGGACCACAGGAGAGTCCCAAATACCCCCACACATAGATGCATGGGCACTCTGCCCATTATTTTTTTTCGAGGAGACCTCAAGAGGATAATGACATCAAGGTGACCCACGACAGTGCTCACAAAATGACACGTGGATTTATATAAGCCTAGTCCATTGGCATGCGCACAGGAGGAATTAATTCAATTGGGCGGGATTACTAGCCCCTCCGTAAATGATTGGCAGTCGGGAAAATGTTGTGGTTAACTTTTGTTATACCTTGCTGTTGGCAGATAATGCATATCAGTTGTCAGAAACAGAATATCATCGGTCATGCCGGGGCGATTATCTATCTAAGCCATCGAATATATTCAGATTCGACATGTTTATAAACGTGATTATTGAGGCTCGACCGGGAAGATAAGTATGGCCCTCCCACCACTAAATCATACTTTTCCTTTTAAAAAGTATTTTTTACTTATTTTTTTAAATGTCTGTCACAATCGTATAGTTATATAGTGGCACCATGTTGCATATATGTGACCCCGTTCCCTCACACTCCTCCTTCGGATTATATGTTAACTACAGTATGTTCACGTATTCTCTTTAATCGTCTGGCACGATTGGGTGTGCTATATATAGCCCCAATTTACAAATGTGTGGCCTTAACATTCCATTGTTTTAAGAAGAAGGGTGTATTATGGAACGGGGGACCCTCATCCAAGATCCATTTTAGATACAGACATGCATCAGAACAACATTCCATATCAACTTTATAGTTTTCTACCTCACTTCGGGAGATCAAATCAAGACTGTGCGCTGGTTTGTCAGAAAGGAATTTTCATTATTATTTTAAAAATTATTTTAAAAATTATTGTCGGGTAAAAATGCGATTCCCCCAAGTCATGTAGCACCATTTTGCATCTGAGCATCCTTAATTCTGCAAACATAATATAACTCCCTTCCCTTACATCGACCTCTACAGCGCCCTTCCATAAAGGTTAAGGACCTATAACTAACTATAATATACGCTGAATGAAATTAATATCGGTTATATAATTGAAGTATACAACAATATATTTATAGTATACGTTGATCCACAATTATAGTATAGGTACCTATTATATTAACTTTCTTTGTTTGCGAGTTTTAATCTCAAAACCAAACGGGCCAGCAATAATCTAATCCGTAAAATATAATGTTTTATCTTGCATATACCAGTTGTTTCTTGTACATTAACGTTCACATATAAAATACCGTTCGCGAATACACCGTACGTCAACGTAGTGGCCGCTATGAATCACTACGCAGTCTTGGTCATCCTTACCAGTTGGTTGATTGCTCGCCCACATGAAGTAGGTGACCGATGTGCCATCATCGTACTTCCATTCTCCTGTAAAACAGAAACAAATTAAGTTAAATGCCACTTCGTCTTTCCCACATGTTTATTACGTGTCAGCTTAGCATCGTAAACTAACTAAAACTATAACTATAACTATATATGACATATAATGAGAGAAACCAACCTTCTTCACTACACACATTTCTATATATCACTCGAAAGGTTCATACAGAACTAGAAAACTGGTCTTTATGACGAATCTAATACTCGGAGTGGGCCAGCTGGTGTCTGGATGTAAAAACACATCTTCCAAGTTGCTCTGATCCCGCACGGAAGATTAGGCTCATAAAACCACATGACAAAATGTCATGTGCGTGCACATTCTGCCTTGAGCGGAGATAGTGATACATGGTGAATACTCGTGGAAGCTTAATAAACGGAACCACATTGAAATAAACCACTTGCACATCGGATATAATTGTTAACTGCCAGCTTAATCGACTCAGTTAAAGATGCATTTTGCGCTGATCATTGGCTTTTGTACATTCTTGTCAAGTCATATACTATTCATACGTAATTATACACCCTTAATTTAGCGAAGAGATCCACAGTGTTACCCAACCATTCAAGTTGTCCTAAATAGTGGAAATGCATAATGTTGTGTGAATATTATGTACATAGTGAATCTTTACATGATGAACATTTGTTGTTGTTGATATCCAAAATGTTATTCTTAGCTTCGTAGTGAACACCTCTGCTGGTTGTGATGATATTACTACTGTAACATATTACATCGGGAAACATATCATGTAATTTCTCCCGTTTTTTAAGGAATTATCAATTGCTCTGCCAGCTCTGATATTGGTAAATATATGCCTGTTGCTGTAACATGAATTATTTATACAATATTAGAGCATATAGTTTATAAATCTATTCTGACTCTTGTGCAATATTGTATTCTTCTTATCAAATACCAGTATGGTTTTGTTCATAAATATACTTGTAATACTTTATACTACAACTTAGAGTACCATATATTCAGGCAGTCTTTTTTATTGATTTTGCAAATGCCTCTGACAAAATGGCACATCATGTCCGTCTTCAAAACATATCCTCTCAATTACATATTTTGGGCAATATTTGGCTCTGGATTAAGTCATTTTGTAACTAGTAGACACAAACTGATCCAATAAGATAAGGCTTGGTGTTCTACAGGGCCGTGCGGTAGGACTTCTTCCTATATTTTTCATGAATGACTCCCCGTATTATATTGTCTTTAATGTATCTTTATTTGCTAATGATATACTTCTCTATATATTAGTTCAGACCACTTGAAGTATTCGAAAACAATTTACTCGCTGAACTTAGTCAACATATTGATTGGTACAATTATAAAGTAATGCGTATCACTAAGAGGGAAATATTAATGCCCTTATTTATTCTACATGCAATTCCTGGTTGAAATATGCTCATACCTTTAAGTATGTTTGTATATGTTTTACTGACAATCTCAGCCAACAATTTTAGAGCCTGAAAGATTTCTAAATTTCTCCACTCCACCTCAAAACAAAACGTTTTAATTTGTTTCCAGACTTGAATATTCTACCAAAAGTATAAGAAAACAAGAAGGCCATATAACAAAATATTAAGCCAAACTGAAATGCATAGATCGGGTAATGTGTTTCTAAACCATTAGTGCGTTAATGAAATACGTATGTCAAGACGGGCGTATTCCATATTAGTAATGTTGCTAGAAAATAGAAAGACTTACGAACTGCCGTTTCGGTAGTGACGTCCGGGTTTTCGGTGGATTTTGATGTACTTTCATCTGCGTAAGTAGATACATCTGATGTAATTGCTGTCTTATCTGGTGTGATATCAAATACAGTTGAACCTTGCACTGCAATGTAGAATACATGTATCAATACTAAACAAATACAGATTGAATCTGACTGCAATGTGAGGTCACATATCAGGTAAGAATTGTTTATTCACTTCAGTAGATTACTAAAATAACACATAACTTCATATAAATCCGTAATTATAGTACATGCATGTACTTATAAATAACCGAATAACATGAACTCACATGTTGCTATTTTTCTTTTTGTTTCACACTTACAGTCGTTGTTTTGGGATCTTCAGTAGACGTAGCTGAGCAGACATATGACACTTGATTAATAATTTCCATTACCTTATTTGTATTCATTCGAATACAGCATTTTTTATAAAGGTTTTTTATTCGATCAACGCTTTTCATGAGGGTAAATTTTGCATTCGATTACTTGTTTTTCGTCGATTAAGGCTTTACATTCAATTAAAATTGTTCATTCAATTTTTTTTTAGCTCGATTATGGCTTATCTTTCGATTAAAACTGTTCACTCGATTAATGCTTTTCATTCGAGTAGAAAATTACTTTGAAATAAAAAAAAAATCACTCGATTAAAGCATTTCATTCGGGTAAAGCTTTTTATTCAATTAATACTTTCACTCGATTAAAAGTTTTTTCCTGGATTGAAGCTTTTCATTTCATTGACGATTGTATTGGATTAATATTTTTCATTTGATTAAAGCTTTTCATTCGACTAAACCTTTTAACTTGATTAAATGTTGTTATCCGATGAATACTTTTCATTCGATTACATATTTTATTCCATTGCATATTTCAGTTCGAATAAAGCTTTCCATCAAAGCTTTTCATACTTTAACTTTTAATTTTTCAATCGGTTAAACATTTTCAGTGGATTCAAACATTGCATTCGATTCAAGCTTTTCAGTCGATTAAAGCTTTTCATTCACTTAAAAATATTCACTCGATTGAAGCTTTACAATGTCTTACATCTTTTCACTATATTAAACCTTTGAAATTTGATTAAAGCTTTTTATATGATTAGTGCTTTTCATTCGATTAAAGGGTTTCATTTGATTAAAGTTTTATGTACGATTAATTTGCATTTTTCAGTCGATTAATACCTTTCATTCGAATAATGTTTTTCATTCGATTCATTTTTTTTCATTCGAATACAGATTTGCATTGTATTATTTTGATAATATTAACACTTTATATTAGATTACCCATTTTCATTCGACTAACTGAAGCCTGTCATTCCTCAAAACTTATCAGTCGATTGTCTTGAAATTTTTTTCATCGATGAAGGCTTTTCATTCTTTTAATTTTTTTCATTCGAATAATGCTTCTCATTCAATTACAAAATTAAAACGTTTCGCTCGATTAAAGCTGTATTTGGATTAAAGCTTGCCATTCGATCAAAGCGTTTCATTCAATTAACACTTTTCACTCGATTAAAGTTGTTCACTCGATTAAATCTTTTAAATTTGATAAAAACGTTGTATTTGATTAATGCTTTTTATTCGATTACAACTTTTAATTAAATTCAAGTGTTTCAGTCGATTACAACTTTTCATTCGATTAAAGATTTTCACTCGAGTAAAGCATTTCACTCGATTAAAGCTTTTCATTGGACTAAACCTTTCACATTTGATGAAAGCTTTTTATTCGATTAATGTTTTCCATTCGATTACAAATTTACATTCAGTAAAAAATGTTCACTATATTACAGTGTTTCACATGTCATTATTTTCCCTATCCGAAGAAATGTTCCAACACTCCACGTGTGAAGTTTCCGAACATTTGTGATGACTCATGCAGTTAACCCTACAGTATATCCCTGTGTACGTATATATTGTAATTTGACATTGTGGAGAAACACCACATAATACAATAGTAGTAGTACATAATGATGGAAACAACATACACAGCAGTATCGATAATGCATATGTAAGGCAGCTTGACAAGCGGAGCAGACTATGTGTTTGAAGTCACCTACACGAGTATGACGTTAGCCTATTTGCGTGTGTGTGTTTGGCAATCAGAATGTTAATTACTACGTACCGCATCATATAAAGGACGCCTTTGTTCATTTGAAAGAAGTTGAGTGTCAATTATTTCATAAGTTCTTCCGCCGATATTTAGGAATATTTTCTCAAAAAATAAATGTTCAAATTATTAAAATGATATTATTTAATATTTTAAATACAAAACTTGTTTGACTGTAATATTTATTTAATTATTTTAATCAACGACAGTAGAACTATCCTCTTTTTAAATGCAAACAAAATTATATTACAATCTAATTCGAAGGAGGAGATGGATCAAATTGAGGCCGCTTGAATAAGAAATGTCACTGATGTAAGGGCATGATTGTGACATGATTCGATTAAAGCTTTTCATTCCAATAAAGGTTTTTCCTCTTTTCACTCCATTAAAGCTTTTCATTGAATTATACCTTTTAAATTTCATTGATGTATTTTATTCGATTAATGATTTCCATTTGAGTAAAGCTGTTCATAATATTAAAGCTTTACATACGATTAACTTGAATTGTTCCGTCGGTTAATACTTTTCATTCAAATAAAGATGTTTAATCAATTCATCATTTGCATTGGAATACAGATTTTCATTCGATTAATGCTTTCATTTAATCAGTGTTTTTTCATGTACGATTAACGCTTTCTATTCGATTAACGATTTGCACGCGACTAACGCCTGTCATTCCTTAAGCCTTATCATTCGATTGACTTGAGTTTTTCAGTCAAATAATCATTTTCAGTTGATTAATAATTTTCATTCCAATAAAACTTTTCATTCGATTTAAACCTGTTTAATTTGATTTAACAATCTTTTTACTCTATTGAAGTTTTTCATTCCATTAAATCTTTTTAAATCGATTCAATATATGCATACGATTAACTTTTTTCATTCGATTGCAAATAATCGTATGATTCAGGCTTTCTATTCGGTCATGGCTTTCAATTCGATCGCCGTTTTTCATTAAATTCAAGCTTTCCATTCGATTAACTTAATTTGTCAGTCAAGTAATCGTTTACAGTCGTTTAAGGCTTTTCATTCCACTACAGTTTTTCATTCGATTGGAAGTATATCACTAGGTTAATGATTTTTATACGATGAGGACGTTTTATTCGATGAAGGCTTTTCATTCAATCAAAGCTTTTCATTGGATCAAAGCCTTTCATTATATTAAAGTTTGCATTCGATTAACTTAAATGTTTCAATCTATACATTGTTTATAGTCGATTAACTCTTTTCATTCCATTCCGGTTTTTTATTGATTACAGTTTTTCATTTGGTTAATACTTTTCATACGACTGTGACTTCTTATTCGATTACGATTAACTTATATTTGCAGTCGACTAATTGTCTTTCATCGGTTAAGGCTTTTCATTCTATTACAGTTTTTCATTCGATTAATACTTCAAAATTGCATTAAAGCTTTTCGTTCGATTATTTTTTTCTTTGGATTAAAGCTTGATATTCTATTAAAGCTTTTCATTAAAACCTTTCACCCGATTAAAATATTTCACTCGATTACAATTCACTCCATTAAAGCTTTCCATGCAATTAAATTGTATAAATTTGATGAAAGCTTTTTATTCGATTTATAGTTTTCACTCGATTACTAATTTTCACTCAGTTTAAGATTTTCTCTCGATTAAAGATTTTCTTTACATTAATGTTTTGATTGGATTACTAATACGTCGTTCTATGTTCTAGCAAAATTTGAACTTATTACTGTGTTTCTCAACATTTAAAGACTTAGACTAATTAAAAGAAACAGGGAAAACGAAATTTGTGATGATGCGTAATAAGTTCACATACAATCATCTAATAGTTAATTAATTTATCCTTTCGTAAATGGGAGCCAATATATACGTTATTATATTTTCTCAAGATGATAAACACAAAACAAAACGTATTAATATATTTGTTTTCCAAACTTGAATATTCTACCATAGAAGAGTAAGACCAAACAAATCCATATACAGTAACAAAATATTAAACTTAACTGAAATGTATATATCGATTAATGTATTTCTAAACCATAGTGAGCGTACGTTAATGAACGACGTAGGTAGTTTGTCAAAACGGGCGTATTCGATACTAGTAATGTTACTAGAACATAGACAGACTTACGAACTGCCGTCTTGGTAGTGACGTCCGGGTTTTCTGTGGATATTGATGTACTTTCATCTGCGTAAGTAGATACATCTGATGTAATGGCTGTATTTTCTGTTGTTGTATGAAATTCAGTTGAACCTTGCACTGCAATGTAAAATACATATATCAATACTAAACAAATACAGATTGAATGTGACTGCAATGTGACGTCATATTTAAGGTAAGGCTCATTTATTCACTTATATGGATTACTAAAGTAACATATCACTTTAAATAACCCCGTTATTATAGCCCATTCATGTACTTATAAATAACCGAATAACATGAACTCACATGTTGTTAGTTCTGTTGACTGTTGCACAGTGACATCCATTGTTTTAGGATCTTCAGTAGACATATCTGAGCTGACATCTGCTGGTCGATTGGTGGAGGTCACATCAAATGTCGATGGTTTTAGTGTAGTACTTTCTTTTTTGTCTGTTCAATACAATAAATACATTCAAATAAAGTGCATAATTGTTGCTGATACCAATATTGTGGACATTCAAGCTGTATCTGAAGATATGTTGTCCAAAGATTACTCTGTGGTTGATGGTTAGTTTTGGATCTCTGACAGAAAGATGCGTTACGGTTGCGCATGTCATCACACCGCTAAGTACCTCACCTCACCACATCACGTTACACCATGGAACACCACGCCATGTCAGTCCACGTCACACCACATCATGTCACAACACGTCGTGTCACAACACGCACGTCACGCATCATCACGTTACGTTATTTTAGATTCGATTCGACTCGATTAATGATTTTAATTCAAGAAAGTTGTGCATTTAATTAAAGATTTGTATTTGGTTTTAATGCATTTTCACCTCATCTCACCTTATCCCACTCTAAACACCACCTCACACCATGTCAGGTAATGTCAAACCACATTGCACATGCTAAGTACGTAACTTTACACCAAGCTGCGGAAGTCATACCACATCACATTACGTCATATTGAATTTGATTAACGATTTTAATTCGATTTAAACTTTTCATTAAATCAACACTTTTAACTATATTAAAACGTTTTACTCGACTATAGCCGTTCATTCGGTTAAACATTTTACATTTGATGAAAACCTTTAATTTGATTAATGCTTTTCATTCGATTAAAACTTTTCATTCCGTTAAAGCTTTTCACTCAATTAAAACTTGTTAGTCGCGTCAAGCTTTTCTTTCGAATCAAGTCCTTCCGTTGATTCAAGAATTTCATTGAATAACGCTTTTCATTCGAGTAAAGCTTTTCATTCGATTAATGGTTTCCATACGTTTATGTTTTTTATCCGATTTGCATTCGATTAACTTAATTTGTTCAGTCTATTAATCGTCCATCCACGTTTTTCCTTCGATTACACCTTTTCATTTGATCAACGCTTTTCATTATACTAAAATTTGCATTCGATTACTTATTTTTCGTCGATTAAGGCTTTTCATTCAATTAACATTTTTCATTCAATTAAAGCTTTTTGCTCGATTAAGGCTTGTCTATCGATTAAATCTTATCATTTGATTAAAGCTTTCATTCCATTAAAGAGTGTCAATCCATTATAACTTTTCACACGCTTAAAGGTTTTCACTCGATTAAAGCTTTTCACTCGATTAAAGCTTTTCATTTAATTAAACTTTTTTATTCGATTCATATTTTTCATCTGAGTAAAGCTTTTCATACGATTAAAGCTTTACCTAACTTGAATTGTTCGGTAGGTTAACACTTTTCATTCATATAACGAGTTTTTATTCGATTCATCCTTTTCATTCCAGTAATGATTTTCAGTTGATTATTACTTTTCATTCGAATAATGCTTTTCATTCGATTAAACCTGTTTACTTTGATTAAATAATATATTTATTAAAGCTTTTCATTCAATTCAACTTTTTTAATTCGATGACAGATTTGTATTTGTTTAAAAATTGCCTTCGATTAACTTGAATTGTTCAGCGATAATAAGATTTCAATCGATTCAAACTTTGCATTCGATTAAAGTGTTTCCTTTGGTTAATGCTTTTCATTCGATTACAGATTGTCACCTAGGGGGTGAACAATTTGACACATTGCCTAGGGCTTTGATAAGTATAAATAAAACGCTAGCCGGGATT
>WXZC020000656.1:0-11256 GCA_011317855.2 Paelopatides confundens
TTGGACAGATTGCCACCATAACAAGTACAATATTGTGCAAAATATTTTACTTTAGAAGGCCATACAAAAACTGTACATACATACTACATAAAATGTTAGATTATATAAAAAATAAAAAAAACATTACATCATCGAAACCTCAATGCATTTTTGCATTTCTGGATATAACATACACAGGTTGTGTTTCAAGCTGTATGCATATAGTGTAAGGAAGTAAATTGGGCTGGGACAAATTGTAGTGTGCATTTAAACTTTGTTCTTAATATTATGGATTAGTTGGTGGCATATTGACACTGGAAATATTGCATGGCGTAATGCGATCACTCCCTTTGGCTTCTCAGAGGGTTATGACCATCAATTTCATACAAAATGATCGGAACACCTCCTTGACACATGTAAACGAGCGTGAAACTGTCATAAAATGTTACCTTTCCACTGTGCACACACAGAAGTTCATATTATTATCCTGATAGGTTATGGATTTTTAATATTAACAGAAAGTACACTTTACGGTGTAAATGTTAAACTTTGTTTGTGTAATACGAATTAGTGTGTTAGATCTTGGAAGACATGATAGCTTCCGTTTTCCAAAGGGCCAGTTCCCGAAATAGGTTTTGCAATGTAATGCAATTTCATAATTGATATGCAAATCAATATATATAATACTCAGGGAAATGTATTATTTAATTATTCTCTGCAAATGATCATGTCTGTAGAGGTTTCCTGTAGAGATCAAGCAACTGAAATTTTTTCTATTAACACTTAAAATATAAGATATTGTAATATATTATCAAAATAAATTACATATTCTGCATTTATTGAGGAATGCAGAAAGTTGTATTCATGAAAAAGCGAATGTAGTTTTCACGTTGCCTGTTGTTAAACAGTCACATAAGCTAGGTGTTTACTCGCCTTATTTTTATTCTATACAATATACAATATATTTATCAATGGAGTCATCAATCTGAATGTGAAACCAACATGAGAGTCAGCTATAATTAGAGCTAATTAAAACACTTTAAGATGCAATCAATTGATCATTTGTTGTTATCACTTTAAGCTGCCTTATGCCAACATATTCCAACACAAACAGAATGGGAGGCTTAGCTATACAATGTATTCTTTGAAATAATGTAACTGAGTTTTTGTGGAGGTCAAATGTCATTTGAGGTCAACAGACGTAAAAATCCTGAAAACATTGTAGACATGATAATTTGAAACCCTGTGTAAAACAAGACTGTGTGTTTATATGGTGTTTGTCTTTGGTAGTCCTCTCTTGTACTAATCTGCATTACCCTACCCTTAACAAAAAAATGTAAAGGGTTGGGTAATGCAGATTAGTACAATATATTTTACAATGAAGTCCTCACTTGTAAACATGATATATCAAGAAGGGCAGCATGTTTTCATACTTTACTTCAGCATGCTCTATACGTATTGTGTTTGGTTGATGTGCATGGTTATTTGAGGTCAGCAGCAGTCAAAGTGTGAACATCTTGTAAACACAATATCTCAAGAAGGGAAGGTTGGCCTGATACATGTGCAGGCCCCATATTGAGTTCTAGAAGCGTAGTGTTTTCTGTACGGTGGAGGTCAATGGTCATTTAATGTTTAGGTAAGAGAAGAAAAATGTATGTGCGTATTTTATGCTTTGAATCGGCAAGATACACTGCAAAATATTGACCTGGTATATGTTAAAAATGCACTTGGATATATAACAAAAGAGTACAAATGCTTTAATTTTAGTCAAATTCTATGTGTTTGTGAAGTTTATATTGGTCATTATCAACACAAAAATGATCGTTTTGGCAGGAAAGGCATAACAATAATTTTAACATGTAATCAAATTCTTATCGTGAACTATCGTACCTTGATATATTCTCCACAGTAGAAAATGGGTACTCAGCTGCTGTGAATATTAGTGCTGAGCCAATTATTGGCATGGAACATAGGTATTGGCCAATGTCGGCAAGCATATCAGCATCAACACAATTTGCGTCAATTGCCGATAGTCTGCAACCGGTATTGTTAAGTTCAAAATATGTTAATTATTGTTGAGAGTACACTTGAAATATTTACCTAACAAACGAAATGACAAGTTGTGGTATTTCAACTTAAAAACTACTAAAACTGCGTGGATAAAAATGAAAAATTTGTCAAAGTAGGCTACAGTACTGACTTCATTACTGACCGAAAATGTGCGTGTGAAGTCAAAATACGATCGTACAAATAGGAAAATAAATAAATAAAACCGAAAAATGCATATTGTGTTCTATACAATAAATTTCATGTAGAATAGGGGCAGCAGATTGATGCGTAAAACTATTGATTACACAGATGTCTATCAAAAATGGAATCATTTACTTCAACTTTCCCCAGTTATGTAAAAATTGCCATTCTACGAGTTTAACCACTATAGTAACTAGCCTACGTGTTAAGTGCAAGTTAAAAAATCTTCTTACCAAAAACGTAACTATGTAGATTTTATTCTTACAGCGTTTAAATTCAACTTATGAAAATGTTTCCATGGGCTTCCTCGTGCTAAAAATAGATTTCTCACAGAGAAAACATTGTGATTATCTGTTTAGTCGATGAACGATGCATGTGGACACCTGTATTTTGTTCGAACATCTAAATAAATACAGCATGATTACATTTTAGGCTGTACACACAATATAGTCTATTTAGATTCTTGCCAAGATTGTTTACAAGTTAAAAACGGCCGGTGTCCAAAAATTGTAGCTCTATGCATAGTGGTTGTGCGGAATCAGCTGGTGGTACGGTACAGCCGGGGTCTGCTGGGAATAGTTTGAGCGAGAGTTTTAAGACCCGCAATGTATAACCTTTTTCTGTATATTTTGCATGCATTCCTGGTTGACATGAAATGTACATTGGGTTGGGATAGCCTATATGTTATTGTTAACAACATATCATATAACGTAACAGTGAATCATCATAGCCTGATTGTTTTTTTCTTAAAATAAGACTGATATGAGGTATGTTTGAAATTAAAGGGTGTTAATTGTAGCCTTCTGAGGCATCAATTTAGTGTTCATAGATGAGTACTAGGCATGTTGCGATATCGTAAAAACTTATTTATTTTAATATTTGTTTAAGAAGTCACGAGTAACTAATTATGGTATGTAGGCTAGGTTGTTACGAAATTTGTTTGTGTATCAACACATGCCTTAACAATAACATTAAATACAAACTACAACAGACGTTTGTGCCCAGATTGGTTAAATACACCTTGAAAATTATGAGTGGGAGTCCAATACACCTTTAAACGTATTACTGGAAGTCAAATATGCCTTCGAAATATTGACTGGAAGTCGAATACTCTTTGGGAAAAAAAATAATGAAAGACCTGATAGAGATGACTATCACCTAGTACTACCACCATCATGTCATTTAAAATAATTATCAGATAATGTATTTCTAATATTGTCCTACATTGCAAGTAATCTTTATGTAGCTTTTCTGCTTAATTTATTATACACAAATGAGAAAGAGGTATTATTTTGTTAATTTGTTGTAATACATGATTATTTTAATGAGTTTGAAAAGATTATATATACTATTTTGATACATGATTACAAAATATGTTTTTAGTTTATTGTTTTTGATTCCTTGCCGAAGGCTCAATGATGTGGTCATGATGGTATGTGTGTGAGTGCGTGTGTAAAGTTGGTGTGAAATGGGGACACACGTACAATGCTCATAACCAATTGGGTGAAATCTTGGCAAATGGGGATATCCACACTTATATATATATATCATCAAAATAAATATGAAAATGCACAAACTGTGCTCATCTAGGCATTGTCCTTTATTTTTAGCTTGATCGGAGTTCATCCCGAATTTACATATATATAACTTCCACAAAAGGTGTAAGTAAATTTTGGCAGACCGTTTTCACACTCGAAAAAATGTAACCGTATGTCAAGGTATGGAAATGTGGGTATACATGATATTCATATTAACCGACTGATTCAAGTTTGTTTCGAGGATTTGGAAATTGTTCAGTAATAATGCAAGTAACTTATATCAACAAATATGCATTGGAGATGTGGCTTTCATTAACCCTTGGAGTAATTGTAGAATGGCTAGCTGCAACTCGGAAGTTCCCCATTTTAAAAAGTGGCTCCGGCGCTGGCTATATCGTGGACCTGCATTATTTTGAGAACGAATAACTCTATCGTCGGGTCTCTAAATTAGCATTCAGCCTACTCTCAGTGTGTAAGTTCAACTGTATGTATTATCAGAACGTGGTTCCGTGGCTCCACAGTCAGGTTTCTAGTACCCTACTCTTAGCGTGCAGTTGAAAAATATATATATATTTATATGTGTATTATCAGTGGCTCCCATCGTCTCCACCGTTAGGTGCATGTGACCGTATATCGGTTTGTTTGTTTAGTGTACACATTAAGTAGTAGTGTAGTTGCATATTTGGTATTTGTTACGATGTAGCCAGCTACGCCATGAACTAAACAGTTGTGGGGTATACTGCAATTGTGCCTATTCCGGTTTTTGTTCAAATCCCATTCTCATATTGTCTATAGGAGTGTATATTTGTTGATGTAATTGTACCTCAATATCATTGCAACCTTATGTACCGGTAGTATATATTACGTAGGCTGGTAAAAACAACTGCATTAAAAACACATGATCAATTTGTGTTCAATATAACATCAGTAATACAATAGTAAGAATACACTGTCCTCAATCATTGTTGAGTCAATATCAATGTTGCATTACGAAAATATGGTATAATGACCAAATGTGTCGATTTGTACACAGCCATGTAATAGGTGAACTTCAAACGACTATATATAGTCAATTAAGTAAAATTCAAAGTAAAACGACTATATAGTCCAAGTAAAATTCCGGCAACCGAAGTTCGATAATGCAGGTAACTGGGGATGGCAGACTGAGCGCGGATCTGAAAATATATGTATAAAGCCTCACAAGTGGCGATGTAAGCGCTGTCTACTGATATAGTAGTTGGTTTGAGCTAAACGTTTCCAAGCGTGTAGATCAATATGTTGAAATCTAACAATAATACAAATAATGACACATTGCGCTTATTGCACCTGGATCTTTATGTATAAAATCCCCCCTTCCAAGTAGATTCCTGTTTCGCAACCAGTTAGAACTGGGATAAGTTTGAACTCGATTTTGGACCAGAACCAGTTTACACTGTAAGGTTGAACTGGAACCAGTTCCAATGTGGAGAATCTGACAATGCTCGAACTTGTCTTAACTGTTTTGAACTCCCAGTAGACAATACCTGTTCAATATGAAAAAGGTAAACTTCATCAGAGAATTAAGCACCTCATTAACCTGTCCTGATCTATGTTAATTATTTCGACACTGGGCATCATTGTTCATGGCTAAGTTTGATAGGCTGTACTTTTTTTTCACATTTTCGTCCAATAATCATACCAGAGGCCATGGTCTTAACTTAAACAAGGATTTTTCCAGGTTAGATGTCAGAAAGTACTTCTTTTCTCAAAGAGTGGAGGGTGAATGGAATGATTTGCCGAAGTCTCGTTGGTGTATGCTAGCAGTGTGAATGCCTTCAATAATGAAATTGATGCTCATTTTTAACTCACAGCCCAGTATGGCCAGTGATTTATTGAGTCAAGAGGCTGAAAATGTCGTCAACAGTTGGAAAATGCTCCCATGCGTTCATCTTGAGCATGATGTGGTCAAAATGTGGTGAAAGTGTGCAGATTATATGGGCATTTGTGAAATGACGTGATTTGCACATTTTGAAGGTCATTTGAGGTCAGAGTGTTAAATTCACTAAAAATGCTTCTCTCTTAATTGTTGATGAATATACATCATATTTAGCATAGTGGATGTTATGCTATTTGCACATGTTCAGCGATTTCGGTAAATCGACTGGAAAGGTTCATTTTTGGCCATTTTTTTTGTTCAATGTTGTATAACTGCAGCTGTACAGAAATTGAAAATAAGTTTGAATCAACAATTGTGGAGAATTGTTTCCTCTTTCCATTGAGTTCATCAATTTTTAACTCGAGAGCTATAATCCATCAACTTTCTGGCTGCAAAGCGGATGCTGTAACCATAATAGGCCTAACCAGTCGATATATATTTGTTTCGATACTGGCACTATCGCCTATTACGCCCCATGGGTACTCAAGTAACGCCGGACACCCAGCCCACTTAACTTGCCCTACTCAGATTATTTTAACGCCGAGCACCAAGCAAGACTGCAGTAGGTACCGTACCATTTTAAAATCTTTGTCATGACTCTGCATGGAGTAGAACTCCCGGATGCAAGGCGGATGCTCTATCCACTAGGTCACACAATCGATATATATATATATATTACCAGGTTTAAGTCTTCAGGAAATATTGCTATTGTTGCGACCTTTTGTTTCGTACATTTTGTGTATGTACTACAATATGCAGTAAATTAATTATGTAGTACAATTTTTTTAAGTTACACATGCAATAATGCCAAAGACAATTAAGTGTAATTAGACACCTACATTCTCTATAATTAAGCAATAAAATCACATATATTTTTTTAGCCCACAAAAAAATGAATATTCCATATGACCAGTGTGCAATGGACCAGTTGGAACTGGATTTCTGACTGGAACCATGCAGTTCGAACTGCGACAAGTTCACACTGTAAGGTTCCACTAGAACTAGTTCAAAGTGAATCCACTAGTTCAAACTGAACTGGAACCAACTGAAAAAGAAACCAGAACTAGAACCACATTCAATGAATTATAACCAAACTGGTCAGTTTAAATCAATACAGCAAACGTTGCTACACATTGTAGTTACGACATTTCTAGTTAAAAGTCGACATATCCAAATAATAACCATTGGTAATTTTGAGGCATGGGATGACCACTTTAACTAAAAAGAACTCTGACGCGACTTGGAGGAAACTGAAAGGACCTGGTGAGCATTCCCAGAATTCTCAGTTGAGCTGAACTGGAACCAGTTTATTTCAACTGGATCCAGTTGACTTCAACTGCTTCCAGTCGACTTCAAGTTGAACTGCAGTCCAGTTGAAACAATCATAACGCGATCAGTTCCTTTGGCTTCTCATAGGCCGGTTTTGGCTACTCAGAGGGGATTATCGTCTATTTTGACTTCTCAAAGGGGATTACCGTCTACTTCATACACAATCGGCGGAACACCTCTCTGACAGCAGACTCATAAAAATCTCGCTCAGGTGGTACTATGTAAACAAGACCGTGAAATTATCGTAAAGTGTGACCTATTGTTATCCTGTTTGTGGATCTTTAAGAGCAGTTAGAAAGTACGCTTTACGGTTCAAATGTTAAACTTTGTTTGTTTTACCGATGAATTGATGTAAGGGGATCTACGAAGACAATATAGCTTGTGTTTTTCTAAAGGGCACGTCCCCGAAATGTCCTTGAACTTTCGTGTTTTGCGGGGAATTTTTAACTGGAAAAAAAATTCCCAGTTCAAACATACCAGTTAAAGACCAGTTGAATCAACTGGATCCAGTTGAGACCAGTTCAACTCTCAACTGGTTTTGAACTGAAATTTACAAACTCCATTAGAAAATGGCATATAGTGGTGCATTTATTTCGTAGGCTACAATAGGAATGGATGTTCATGTTTAAAAAACGGTTATTCACAGTGGCGTAACCATGTAGTCTTTTCCATCTGGGGGATGATGAGAGAAAGAATTGGGACAGGGGGATATTTTGTCATGGTGTTAATTAGGCATACTAACCACAATACTCGGTCTCGCACACGGTCTAACGTTAACCATCCGAAATACATTGCCGTGGCCTGGTCGCGTTCTGTGCCGCGACATCATTCATTTACAAGTGCGTCACAGTATTATTCAGGGATGACTCTGCTCCGCGAAGTTCCATTTTTATTCCCATCTATTTTCGCAGAAAATTAGTCATTTCGCGCTTCTTTTTTTGTCGCTCTAAATTCTTCCTTAAATCGACATTATATGCCGGCGATTGTACTTAAACAGTTTGTAGTACATATTTCTACTAGTACTACTGTGTGCCCATTACATTCCATTGCAGCAGACTACAATGGCTTAATTTGTAATTGGTCAACCGTGCTTAGCGTTAGATTGTATATAGACGCTGTAACAGTAAGCTTAACTGTAGGCATAACGTACGTTAAGCCTATACACCCCAAACTAAATATTATTTTAGGAATAAATGTAGGCCTACTAAAACTCTTGTATAAAACTATAAATATGCTTACACAGCAAGGGCGGCGATTTCTTTTCAAATTGGGGGTGGGGAGGGGATGATTTTTTTCGCACGCTGAAAACCTCTTCCTCTCTCATATACATATAACCGCCTCTAGTACGTACCGAGTTATGTCACACATAGGGACGTCACCACGGGGGAGAGGTTGAGAATCAGCACCCCAGTGATTTGCTATTTGTAAAACTGTTACAAATATATAGGTCAAGCCTCGCCGATGTTGCTGCATATATCATATCTACGAGAGATGAGCGCGCGCAAAAATATGCCTGGAAATTAAATCGAATAAGTAATAATTCAACTTCTTTTATTAAGAAGGGGTGGAGAGATTGTTTTCACCGTTCCCAACCCCTCCCATTCTTCCGCCTCCTCCACCCCCTCCCCACCCCAATAAATACCCTCACGAATCTGAATATACATAATAACCGATCTTTTACTCTGCAAATGGCATGATCCGTCCAACAAACCACACGAATTGCCCAATTGCATACAATAGTGGGCGGGGAGGTAATAATTCATAACTTCTTCCCCCATGGTGACGCCCACATGTGTGACATAATTTGGTACATATTTGAAGAGAGGCTATATGTACATGGTGTGACAATTGTAACGTAGAACACAAAACTGGGGAAGAGGGGAACGGGAAAGACAGAGCGCGCGAAGCGTGTGAAAAAAATCAGGTTTTGTATTTATAATTAATTAACTTTAGAGGGGGTCCAAGTAATAGGATTTGGAAATTATTGATTAATGATCACCACCACTGTCCCCCAGGATGCATTCCAGAAAATATGTACTAGTGATTTTCAGTCATTTCTTTTTAATCTAGGATCATTCCTGATTATTGAAGTATAATTATAAATTTAACACGAAATTATCGACGATTACATTATATTTAACACAGCTCTATTGAATTAATTTAGTGTGTTTATATTGATGATTTTAATGTTTTATCATGCTTGTGTATATAGATTCGTTTTAACGTACTTCAATAAACGTATTGACGAATATGGCTATTTTATAGGTTTCCACATCTCATTTTGGTAGGGGGTATGGGAAATGATTGCGCCACTTGGTAATCACAACAGTTAAACCATATAGCATATTTATAATGTACATAAATAGATAGCACTAATTTGAATTTAAGCACCCTGAATTATACACAAAATTCTCAAACGAGAGGGGGTCATCAAGGAGGGACATGGGGAATCCCCCAGTCGTGTTGCTTCACTCACCATCCCGCCCCACCCGTTTTCTTCAGTAAAAAACAAATGATTTCCCCCGTGAACTATTTTTGGCGGTCATGTGCCAGGAAATCCCATCTAAATGGGTATAACTTTAATAATTCTGGGGAGGAACCCAGACGCTCCATCATCACTCTCGTATTTGGCTTCGCCCTCATAAATTGTGTCTCCCTTTAAAAACAGCTCGCCAAAATATTTTCCCCCAAACGGTTTGCTTGCCCTTCCACATACCTCCATTCCCCACTTTGGAAATCCTGGTGTCACTAAAAATACTGTATACCCCAGCATCCTAGCCCGGGCCCCCAAAATCTAACTCGCTATATTTTAATAAAAACCGGCGAATGCTCGGTGTTGGATATATTGAGAAACACTGACAATTTTTTGTTATATTTTTCTTCAAAATAATGAGATTTTGATACCCAAACATGAAATGTACTTTAGCGTACTTATTTTGACAGGTTTTGATTGTCCGTCAGTAAATTTGGTCGTTTCGGACGACCGTCACAAAGCCATATATCGTCTCACAATTACCGTGACCGAAAGGTACGGTGTTTTTGCCACAGCGCGTTGTCTTTCCTATGTTGTTTGCAGTGACGGAAGCAGAGAGGGATTGGAGGTTTAGGCAGTTTGGTAAACCCAGGTCACAGCACCCCCGCACTCCGCTCACACACCCATTTTGTGTGATGTCACACCAACACCCCAAAGGAGTACATTTTCCCGTCGGTCAAGTTAATTGGGATCCATAACAACAATTATGAATCTCGCCCTTGTTGTAGGCATGTTATTCACACACTCCTCCCCTCCTCTGCCCTATTTTCAACTTGAGCAGTACAAAATAATATGAGGCATAGCCTATGTGTTTGTTTTATTTTTAATATGTATGGACCTTGATAATGATTTCTTGCCCAGTCAACTACTAACAGAAAAACCACACTCCGCCGCGCTGTTGGGTGGTTATATTGATAGCCTAGCTAGTACTGTAGCTATGTAGCATTGCCTGTTGGGTCATACTACGTAGCCTCAATGTGGTTTTAACATCCATATATCTGTATATGTATTTTCACAATATTAATAATCCTATAATAGTACCACAGAAGGAAACAAGTTACATTTTTGTGATGTAGTAATTAAGCTTCCAAAAATCAGGGAGAATAATTGTGAAATACACAAATCGTGATATATGCTAAGATTACCCGCTTGTTCTGTACCTGAATAATGTACAATCAGTGATGGTGGTAAAGATGGGGATCACACTCACAAGCCAAGGACAACAGAGTACCACACATGCAATATGACGTGATGTCATGTGGTAGACCTACGATGAGTGTTTGCAACAAGGGGGTTGTGGGGGACTGGCTAAACCCCCGCCCATTTGTCACCAATTTCAATTTAATACAATTCGTCCAAATCCGATTGGGGTTGGGGTGAGGAGCATCATTTTGCATCTAAGCACCTTAATTATGCAAATTATCAAAGGGGAGGGCTCCCCTTAGACTCCTTCCTTCCAAAAAATCTCCCTTCCATAAAGGTTCACGATCATAGCTAAATCAGACGGGAATTTAGAACGTGAATCATCATCTGTGCGCCAATGACCCTAGACGCACAAAACCATTCCTATACTATACTATATTTTCAGAAGGTTTCCCCTCAGTGTGCAGTGGCGGCACCAGCCTACTCGATCTGGAGGGAATTGGGGGAGGAAGGTATATATATTATTTTTTGGGGGGGGGGGGAAAATAACTAAAATATGCGAGAGGGGG